>LPNX011137751.1:332539-534116 GCA_001517045.1 Pseudotsuga menziesii
ATATATTGATTCACCCCACATCTCAGTATATATAAGAATTCCAGTAAGGTTAGCTCTCTCTCCCAAAGTAAAATTCACCAAAGGTCCGAACCTAATGTAAGAAAGGGACTAGAAAAAACATGGCTTCAGATAAAAAGGGATGGACTCTGAACTCCACTTAAATATTGGGTTTGGGAACTTTGAATTTGCATCAAATGATATGGCCAAGGAGAAACATTTGAATTCTCTCCTTCCAACCCCAATTTTCTATAGCAATCTCAGTCCCCAAATATTTCAACCATAGAGGATCCTAGGTCTGATAATCACCTTCACAAGGTAAAGTTTAGAAAAAATGTCATAAAATCGTACCATTAATGATTAGTCTTTATTAGTATCTAAAATCAGGTTTAATTTTACTTCATGGAATAAGGAACTCATTACTTGGTAGTTAAGAATAGGAAGTTTGACTCATGCTTCTAGACATTCTAGAATATGCAATGTATAAAAAATTAAAGATATTATGATATGAAAGTGAAAATAAGAATCCCATAAGCCAAGCATTTCAAGTTGTAATCTACATTATATTAGAAGGATACTGGAGAAAAATCCTTGTACATTTGGAGTACAAGGAGCACTTTTGTCCTTAAAAAGAGATGTGATGGTCCATGGGCCATTGTTGAAGGGGATTCCAAGTTGATAATAGATAGATGTAATGGAAGTAACATGTTTTATCAAGTAGGAATATATGCTTTGGTTTTGGAGGCTCAATTTTATACATTAAAGTTTCAGTGAATTATCTATGGTTATATTTATATCAATGAGAATTAATTGGAAAACTCTTGTGCAAAAGTTGTAGTTTATTTACAACAGGATGACATCCAGTTTGAGAAACATCCTTTCAATCTTACTTTTGTTAAGGATGTAGATGATAGTAATTTATGTTCTATATTTCCATTTTGGTATTTGAATTTGTCTTATTTTTCCATTCCATCCTTCCTATAGAAAATGTAATTCAAAGGATTTAAATGAACATTAGATTATCCATTCTCCTTTAACTAGAAAAATGTGAGACTTTTCAACATTTCCGTAGCACTTTAGTGGAATTCTCCTTAGGAAAGGTAGCACCAAAGCCAAATATCAAATTGTGCATTTTAAAACTTTTATTAGTGATATAAATATTCTACATCCTTTCCAAAAACAAAAGTATTAAGGACAATGAATGCCTAATATATTTTTTTTTGTCCATTAGGTTGTGGTATAACAACAAGTTTGAATGTAATTTGCATAATCATGACCAAGGTTCAAATTCTAGCATGCTATCCCCACATTATAATGTAGTTGATCAAAATTTCAAGATCTGGTTAGTGTTAATTCCATAACCGTAATTGATGTTCTAATGATGGTATTCTACTAAGGGAAAGTCCCTCTATGCTAATGCATCTTTCTGTGCAGATGAGGCCGAGAGAAAGTCCTGGAAAACTGACATAAAAGATACTCCTCAGCCATAGATCCATTGTCAAGGTATTTTGGTTCTAAATATGATATAGTGAGGAGTTTTGCACCCTCTCAATTCAATACTTAAAAGGGGTTTTGATATTTAACCTATAAAAAATCAATTTTATGCCATAATAATTTTACCAATACTATGAATTCCTTATAGTTAAAAAATAGTAAGAGAAGAACATTTAAAGAGGAATCTTACCCATAGTAAGAATGGTACAATAAATGTGAAAAGACTAATGAATCTCATATGGAAAAAAGGATTTTGTTTTTTCCACAAATAAAACTTCAATTAAAAAGGATGTTTCATGACATCGTTGAACTACATACAACAAAAAAAGACATTCCCTACAGACACCTGAATGAAAGAGGAAGAAATTCCGTTTGTTAGATGTGGTGTGGTATGTTAAAATAAGCAATGTCAGACATAAATTCCATGTTTACTCACAAAAATTCACTTTTGATAGAACTTGAAGTAAGAAATCACTCTAAACCAACAATATGTACAAAAGAAAATAATGCGAGAAAAAAATGAACAAACCATCATAAACGTCAAGAGTGGCTAAGAAATAGGATTATGGAAAAATACTTTTAAAGATATGGGATCGTACCTCTTGCTAAAATGACTTCAATTAACATAGTGCCTCCAAAGAAGACTCAAGAGCATGCTGAGGAAGTTTGCAGTCCTTCTCCTGAAAGAGTTCTCTTTAAGGATTTTGCAGTACCAAGCCAAAAAAAACATATGGAATACAAAGTCCAAATCTATGGCAAAAAAAAATGACCTTTCTCTACACATCTTGGTAAGGTAAATATATAATAAGAAAACACTACAAATAATAGTTAAAAAAAATCTATTTTCCATACATTGAAATTAAATATATGCAATTCCCTGAATATTGATAGAAAATTAACCTTTCCCGGTTACTAGATGTAAAATTGTAAACATACCCATTTCTAAATATTTTCACTAGCTGGGATGTGATTCCAAAAATCTCTATAATATATTTGGCTTTCAAGTTTCAATCGATTTCTTCAACAAATTCAATTTAGTGACATAATATAAAGCAACCTCCAATAAGACAAAAATACAAAAAAAAACATGTACCTCCTTATCAATGTTAATATTGCATATTTCTATGATGAATAAAATACCAATTTCTAAAGAACATTAACACTAGCTTGGAGATAATTCAAAATTCTTCAGTGATCTACATGGGCCTTTAAGCATCAATTAATAAATTTTGGTATCATATTATAGACAAGTCTTGAATAATCCAAACATAGGGAAAATAAGCAATATTTCCTGGGTTTTTACAAAATCATATCTATTACCTACTAAAAATTTACAATATGTTTGAGAAAGTTGATAATCTTAGATTGTGGAATTCCTAGATATAATGTATACCTAAATCCCCCCACTATGCTTGTTGGGTTATTTCACTAATAAAAATACAAATCCATGATTATCCTAAATTTATCTTTCCTAATATCAACTCTTTGAACTTTTCGTCCAATCGTTGGTCGACTTTGTCATAGGAAGGAAGTCATTGAATACCTTAGGTGAATTTCAAATGAATTTTGATCAGATGTACATGAGATTTGAAGGAAAGTGGTTGAACAAAATTATAAAACTCCAACCACCTGAAACCTCAAATAAGCTAATTTATGCATAGAAAATGACAAAATAGATTTCTAAGGGTTAACTATGCACCCCTCAAATGTAAATTTTTTTATAGGTTTCCATTTCTTGGTAAGGATGCAATAACCAATAACAAAAGGGGAAGTGTAACAATTGGTTGATGAATCTGCAAATGTCTTCAAATTTATACCTCATGGGATGCCACCAGAAATAGGGCAAGGAAACATCCTTGAGATGGAACCAGAGTCCAAACTGGTCATTCTTCCTCTCTATAAGTATCCAAAGTTATTTAAGGATGCAATAGAAAGAATAGTTCAAATGGGTATTGGCCATATAGTATCCTGTAAAAGTCCCTTTGGATCACTTGTAGAAATATTAATGAGTCTGGGATGGCTATGTCCTTATATGCATTGAGTAGAGGGAATTAAACAAGAAAATTGTTTTCCTTATATGCAATTTTATTCCCTTCAAAATTCAACTCCATATAGCACTGGTTAATTTGTTGACACACTTCAGTCAACATGGGTTCACACAATGTCGACACCCCTTTCAATGCTAAACATCGGCCCAGATATTGCTAAACAACAACCCAAATATTTTTTACCCTATCAAGCAACACTTGTGAAGCAGATGAGATCTCACCCGATATGTTTAAGGGAGGGATGCAGGAACCAAGTTTCTGTAGAATGGAAGAGGACTTGCACACTTAGTTTCTCTAAGTCACACTATCACCTAGAGATCCAGAACAATGTTATATCTTATCACATTACTATTTATCATTCGACATAGCATCACACTAATTCATTAAGTAGAAAATAGACCAACATACAAGAATCCATCCATTATGCAAATACTTCTCATCATTCAGATAAGGATAACATTTAGATAGTATGTCGCAACACATTATCCATTCAGATCGCATCATTCATATTTCAACATAGAAACAATAATTAGAAAATCATAACTCTCATTGCAGATAGAGACACATAGAATTTCCAACAATACTCTCATCTTATTAAGTTTTGTAGGTCAACATATATCTTCAAAATACACCTTTCGGTCGACAGCTTTAGACCAAAACCCAGGAAACAGTTTACAAGGTAGATAAAAGATAAGGTTCTCTCTAAATCATACACATTGGTCATCTATTGACCGACCCCCTTCAATATCTTTCTACTACATTTCTAACTCTATTTATAGGCTTGTGACTTTACAAAATGGTCCACACATGACCAACTTCCTAACTAACTCAGACCAAAAGTACAAAAATGTGACCAATCTAACCACTTATCGACATATTCGTCTTGCGCAGTATTCTTTGACCCTTGTCACTTTCACACCATGTACATCCAATCTTCTTGCCAACAGGCCCCTAACAGAGTATTTTGGCTCACCCTCGAGCCACGTCAACTGGATATTTTGTGTGTGGTGATATTGACCTTGAATATGTCATATTCCTTCTTGAATTCATTAGCCGCTTCCTTTGTCTACATGCTAATTGATGCACACTATTCTGTGTTGTTCTTCGTCGGGTGCTCTGCAACCTTCTTAGCCACTTGTATTCGACCCTCATGCATAGCTGGAAGTGCATTCACAACCTTCATCACCAACTGTTCGACAATGTCCTAGAATTCGTCCAAATGGGTTGTATGTTGGTGATGCCTCTCCCATGCTTTGCTGGCTCTCTACTAAAGTTCCTTTAACTCCACTGCATTGCTAACCTAGACCACTAAGGGAATCATTTTCAGGGATTCCTGCATTGTCGTTAACTACGCCTCCACCTTATGAAGTTGTGTTCCTAGTTGCTGCAGTTGTTCATCTTGGACCACACTCATCCAAAATTGTGTGGTTTCGTCTGCTAACGTCTTTTTAGTTTTCTCATAATCATCAATCTGGGAATCCACATCCTCGATCTTCCTTTTATTCTCTGCAAATTTTTCAGCGATGTACTTAGAACTACCCACACTTGCAACTCCTCATTTTCTTTCTTCAAATATGTGATAATATTTCCAAGTCAAAGAATCTTTGCTTCAGCAAACATATCTTCCATGATGTCAAGAATTTATTGACATGTGACTGCAAAGGATTTCTCTAGTCACTCGTAGCCATCTAAGGCTTTCATTTTTAAAATTAAATCTACCTCTTGCACCTTCTTCATGCGCTCGATATCATCTTGTGCTTGAACAACTTGCTCCTTTGACTTGACAAGTGATCACCTATAATTTCTTCCCAATCGACGATCTCCTGGATCGCGGCCTTATGTAATCGTACAAGTACATGCATGGGAATCTTGTTGATGTCGAGATTGAGAAGTTTGAACTTATGCATAGTTGCATCGACATCCTCAATTCTAGACTCTAAGGTATGTAGTGGAATCTACACAATCCTTACTCTTTTTCCTGTACTGATATCCGTTGCTCTTTGCAACACGTTAACTTGTGGCACCTTCTCCAATACTGCATTTGTCAAGGATTGTAAGAAATACTTGACTTGGTAGAAAAAACCTGTCGAATATTATTTCAACTACACCTCACTCTTGGGAGCCGCATTGGTGATAGCATCTAGTATGTGACTCACCTGGTCATCAGTAATTTTTGGGACACTGCTTCCCTCTCCCTGCTCAAACCTGTGCTTGGTCCTTCCTTCCTCAAACTTCCTTTCTACCTCAGAATTCATCAGAGTCCTGGACAACTCCTTCTATGATTCCTTGTTGCTTTCCTTTTCTTATGTCTATTCTACATGTGTGTCGGGTTGGGGACCCACCTCAATGTCCGACAGGTCCTCGACACTAACTGGTACTTTCCACTCAATGGGCCACTCATCAATGATTGTGTCTACTTCTTCATCTGTTATTTTATACTAGGTGGTGAGACATTGATCTCACCATCACAATGCTCTTGAATAGGAATGGCATGTGGTCCCATCACAAACCTTGCGATCTGTCGATACTTTATCATCGCCTCCTTACTGAGGCATGAAACCTTCCCTACTGCATCATGTAGTGCATCCCAATATAAATAAAACTTCACTATGTAGTCAATTTGGCAATCCTTCACATCTAACCACCACAAATTTTGATAATTGCATGCTTGGGCGACTTCTAAATCCATTCCCTAATAATATTTGGGCTCCATCAACCCCAGCAGTGTGATGAGAATTAGAAACCATGAAAAGGTAAAGGTTTTCTTACATTATTGAACTAGGATTGCATCCTCCGTTAGTTGATTTAACAAAAAAATGGACCAATTCATTTGGACACCTTTAGCGCGCTGCTTTGCGCATGAAATCACTCAAGAAGTACATTGATTAGGGTTTTTCTTCCTTACCATCTTCACAGCCAATAACTTGGCTACAACTCGAACAACTTTGTCATTGATGGTTTTGATAACATAGGTGTGCTTATCTTGAACAACGTCGTACATCTTCTTCATCTTCATAGTGAGCCTCTTGTCGTTGTCCTTTCCTATAAAGTACTACGATGGGTCAGCACCCTTCATGGGAAACCCAATAATATGCGATATCAACTCAATCATGACTGACACCTTGGTATCGAGCCAGAGATACCCTCTATGGAAACAAGTGCGCAACTGCTTCACACATGCATTTGCCTCTGTAGAATGGATAAAATGTGGCAAGTGAGTGAGGCCTAATAGCCCTAACCATTGCAATCCCAAGGCCCACTGCTGTGTTCTATGAATAACCAGACCTCCATTTCCCTTCTCCTGTGTCTCATATGGTTCTGCCTTGAATTTTGGATATGCTAGCAGATCATGGTCATTGTAGGTCATTTTTATCAAGAGGGGAATAATATTCATTGTGATGTGCACCCATTTTGGCATCACAGGAATATTTATAGGATACTACTGGTTCTTGGACAATTTCACTTGTGTTTCGTCTTTCATCCGTGGTGGTACATATCGGGGGATGTACTCAATAGTATCCCCATTTCTAGCTGTAGAATACTCTCCACCTATCGTCGAGAGCCTGACCTATGCTTCTGCTTCGACTTCGTATGGTCCTCTTCTTTTGTGGTGGAGACTTGGGGTGATGTGCACCCCTTTTCATTTGAATAATTCACGGAAGTTCCCTCTGGATATTGGGAAATCATTCTTCGATCAACATCGTCAATGGAGGAGAGTCATGAACACTACCACTTGAAATAATCTGATCCATTGTTGCAACTCTGTCACTCACTCACTCTCTCTTATCTATGCTCTACTAATTACCCTCACATTACTCAGCTTGATTATCACAATGGTTCATCCAACACCCCCCATGTCAACTCTTATAACCATGAAGACACTTGTGCAAATGATTTCAAACATCATGGAAAAAACCTCCAATGATCGACCGAATCCACCGTCGATTTTTCAAATCTAATTGTCTAATTCCCCATAATTGCGCGTGTCATCCAATTGCATCGTCATCTATCTGGTTTAACTACCTCATTTATTGCCCCATTTGACCCTATCATACCTCGCTAGAGATTACCAATCTTTTGTCCTGGTGCAACTTGCGCATCAGTTCTTCTTTTGTGACCTTCCTCCCTGCAATAACCTCCTCTGCATCATATCTTACACAGTTTTTTCCTTGGCGACACTTTAGGAAGGGTACCGCACTTGGCTATTGCAATATGTATTTAGTTAGATTCCATTCACTAACTTTGGCAGCAATGTTCCATTTAGCTACTGTAACTGCACCACACCTCCATCAGTGATGAAATGAATCAGATATAGACCTAACCAAAGCATTTGTAAATTACTCGGATCCTTTGCTAACTTGTTTTTATAGAGAAGTGCCATGTCTCCTTGTTGTAAGTAATTTGGTTTGATTTGTCGATCATTGTAATAGGGATTTCTCCCTTGTTATGTGCAAAAGAACCATCCTTACATTAATGGGACAGTAAGGGAGAGTTAATGGAAAAATAAAACAATAAAACATATTAGTAACAAAAATAAAATATATATACGAGCGCTAAACTAAATAAAATACAAAATAAACAAATTTTATACCTTCTTTCTGTAAAGTGGTCCACTGTGGCCGTCTCGGAAGTGGGCTGCCTCTCCATAGTCTGGTTTTCCACGTGGGTACGAAGAATTTTTCGACGTACTATGTGGGAATTGTATGGAAATAGGATGGTGGAAAAATGGTGTGTGAATACCTGAGAGAAAAATCGTGTCCCAACGTACTCACAATAGTGGAAAAAAGGTATTTTGGAAGAGCCCTTCACAATGTATTTATAGAATGGATCTAGGGTTTTTGACCCAATGTGGTTACCCATGGTATTTTCTGACCATGGTATTTTCGTATGGTTTTCTAGCTTTTAGGGGTTTTACACCCTTTTTAGGGTTTTGGAACCTTTTTTAGGGTTTTGACGCTTTTTTGGAGAGAGTGAGGGTAAACCATAGTAAATAGTAATGTTTTGGACCATTTTTTGTGGAAATACAATTGTGAAGGTCAAAAGTAAGAGAAATATGGTAGGAATATGATGTAAATATGTGGTTTAGACCATTTAGAGCTATGTGAACATGTTTTTTTGTTAACAATCATGCCATGCCTTCTGGAAATCCTTTTCAACTTGTTGATGAAACCCGATGATGAATCAATCTTCCTCCAGCTTTACCAACTGCATAAGTCATTCTTCAAGCGCTCCTTCATCACTCATACCTATTTCTACTGTGATGCATGGGATGGGAACAATGTACTCCATTGGTATCACCGCTTCTTGGCCATAAACGAGCTTGTATGGTGTCTACCCCATCAATTGTTTGCACGTAATCTTGTAGGCCCATAATATCACAAGATTTTTGTAAGTTAGATTTTTATAGTTTTATTCATAATGATCTAGGATATTATATGAGAGAATAACATGCACGTCAATAATCATAAGAGACAAGAGACACAAATATTTTTCCTTGGGGAAACTGTAAAGGACAAAACCCCGTAAATTCCTCAGAGATAGAATGAGCACTAGTGGCAAAAGTAAAACCCAAATGTATAAAGATGATATTCGACAACTTCTCTCTCTCCCTTGTGTGAGCTTGTCCTCTCTCTTTCATGCACACTTGATGAGTGAGTGGGTGTGTTAAAATAGAGAGTCACTCTCTCTATTTATACTTTATTTTGACTTGAATTTTTCCCTCAACAAGGCCAAGTTCTCTAGGAGAGTCTAATAATCCTAATACAACTTAACTCTAGGGTCTAATGCCCTGCCATACAATGGAGATTTAACCTCAATGACTTTACATGACTTAAGTACAATAATGAATCTCTCAATTGGAGGAATAAACATCTTTGTCAGGGTACAATAAAATACAATATGAATTATACAAGTGAATATCTTCCGAAGTTACAATTACATTAACACTCCCTCTTAACTAAGGAAGGTATTCTCTTGACACAGACATCAATAATTATAGGTACAAGTATTCAACGTTGGATCATCATCCTCACTACTGATGTTGTCCTAATCATCTCTATCAAATGGTTCTATCTCTCAAGTCTACTCGTCATAGGAATTTTTGTAGAGCCAACCCTTTTTCATACTGGATGTAGGCCTAGCCTCCATGTAGGTCTTCGAATCATCAAGTAAGTATAGCTAAGGATTCATTTCCTTGCAAAACTTGAAGGATATCCTAGGACTAATTATATTCCTCCGCAAAACCTGAAGGAGCATCCTAGGACTGATTATATACCTCTGCAAAACCTGAAGGATCTCCTAGGACTAATTATATGCCTCTATAAAACCTGAAGGAGAATCCTAGGATTCATTATATGCCTCTACAAAACCTGAAGGATATCCTAGGACTAATTATATGCCTCTGCAAAACTTGAAGGAGCATCCTAGGACTAATTATATGCCTCTGCAAAACTTGAAACCCAAGTATCACCTTATCATCTTCATATCATCTCATCATCACTCATAGAACATCCCAAATGCACACATCTCAACCAAAGCCCTTACATCTGCACTATGTGAGGACACACCTACCACCATGTGAGAATGAATCTCGTGCATCTATGTCTTTCGGACCCATCACCTCCCCTTGGAGGGAACCTTGATCTGAAGTACACCAAGATTTTATATGAATTATTCAAACTTCACTATGGCTAATGGCTTGGTCAACACATTGGCTATATTCTCATCCGTCGCAACATACTGGAGTTTCGCTGCTCCTTTCTTCACCATATCCCTGATATAGTGGTACTTGATCTCAATATGCTTCAACTTTTCATGGAACACTAGGTTCTCAGACTTCACACAACTCTGGTTGTCACAGAAGATACAAGTCACCTCTAATTGTAGATCAAACAAATAAGATAGTATATTCCTAATCCATACTTCCTCACAACTAGTTTAACAAGCTGTGACATATTCTGCTTCGATTTTACTTAGTGCCATGCATGACTGCTTCCTGCTAAACCAAGAGATCTCACCTAATTCCATACTGAAGCAACACCCCAAAGTGCTCTTCTTATGTAAGGCACTGCCATCCTAGTCTGAATCAACATAACCCTGTAGGTTAACCTTTTGATTCAAGTCATATCTGAGCCCATAATCAATTGTTGGATATTTTAGGAAATGGCTCGAAGTGTTCACATCAAATCATATGTCTGGTCTCATGTTTGTTAAGTACATCAATTACCTAATCATCTAACAATATATCGTTGCATCAAATGACTTTGATGAAGCATTGCAAAGTAAATTCAAGTTTGATTCCATGGGTGTGGATATTTCCTTGTAGTTTATCATCCCAAATATCTTTAGGATATATACTGTATACTTCCCTTGACGAAGGAAGACTCCATCTGTACTCTGCCACACCTCCATACCTAGAAAATAATGCATCATGCCCAAGTCCTTCATCTCAAACTCGGTAACAATATTCCTCTTTGTATATACAAGCAACCCATCCTCACCTATCACAAATAGGTCATCTACATACAATAGGAGTATCATTGGGTTCCCTTCCTCAACCTTGCAGTAAAGGTTGGACTCGTCTTTACTCTTGATAAAGCCCAAACTAGTCAAGAATATTTCCATCTGGACATACGATGTCTTGGGTGCGTGCTTCAATCCATAAAAATATTTCTTCAATTTGCACACATGAGTCTTCTTGTCATGTGTCTCAAATCCGACTGGTTTCTCCACATACACTTCCTCTTCCACTATAACATTCAAGAATGTTGTCTTGACATCCATCTGGTGTATCTTCCATTTCATCACTACAACCAAAGAAAGTACTGTTCTGATGGAGGTGTATCTGGATACAGGTGCAAAAGTCTCCTCATAATCTATCCCTTCTTTCTGGAAGATGCCACGTCCCACAAATATTGCTTTATATTTCTATATTCTTCCATTTGCAGCATTCTTAATCTTGTATATCCACTTGGAAATCCCGGCAGACTTCCCTTCTGATCTCGATACCACATCCCAAACATCATTCTTCATGATCGAATGATATTCCTCGATCATGAAATCCTTCCGTTCTTTCTTTTCTGTCACTTCTTCATAGCTTAAAGGTTCCTTGTTAATGATGTCGCACAACAGGGCTACATATATGGAGTACGGACTAGGTCTCTTGCTTTCTTTGTGTATTCCTTCTAGAGCGCCATATCTCTCTCCATCTAGAATTTCCTCTCGCACACATGTTGGTTTCCTCTTTTGAGAATTCTTATAAGGGGTAGATCTATAGGTTCTTGAGGTTCTTCCATTTCTCTTTATTCTTCTGGAGTTTCTTCATTCATTGTTGTATCTCAGATTCTAGGAACTTCTGGTTCTTCAATATCTTCAATAGGTAGTTTTTTGTATTTGTTGTATGTTGAGTCTTCATCAAATTTCACATCCCTGCTGATATCGATCTTCATGTACCCTGCAAAGTATGTTCTATAAGCCTTCGAGTTTTCACTATATCCCACAAATATTCCCTTCTTTCCTGGAGGGTCTAACTTCGTTCTTTTCTCCTTTGGAATGTGTATGTACACTAGGAATCCAAATATTTTGAGGTGGTTGAATTCTATTTTCTCACCAGATAAAGCCTCTTCTAGTGTCTTGTTGTCTAGTACAAGGATAATTTTAGGGGCGAATTTTAGCCCAGTGGGTTATTTTTCCATGTTTTTCTCCCAAAAAACATTCGCCATTTTGCATTTTTTGAAGCCCTGTTTCGCCCAATTTTGATGGGGTAAAATTTTTTCACCCTAAAAATCGCCAAATTATTATATAAACGATATAAAATCCTTGGAAATTAAAATATTTTTTTAAAAATATCACCAATCATTTTATAGTTGGCATTTTGAGAATTGGTAATATTCGCCAACATTTATACACTTTTAAATAAGTATGGTTCCTTAAAATCATCCCTGGTCCAGTATTCTATGCGGAGCACAATTTTGTACATACACGGTTGTTCTGGCAGCTTCTGCCCATAAATGCATAGGAATATCTTGATCATGAAGCATTTCTCTTGTTGCTTCCATAATCATTATATTCTTCTTTTTTGCAAATCCATCTTTTTGTGGATTGTATGGAGTGGTCAAATCCCCCTTAATACCTCAATATCTACATAATTCCTTGAAATCCTCTGATGTGAATTCTTTGCCATTTTCTGATCAAAAGGTCTTAAATTTCTCTTTTGTGTGATTCTCCATCAGGGATTTGAATTCCTTAAATTTTCTGAATACTTCATCTTTTCTATTCAATAAATATATTCAGGTCTTCCTAGAAAAATCATCAATGAAAGAAACATAATATACATAGCCACTCAATGAACTGGATGACTTCCAATATTCCTTTTGCTTTGCTCTCGCTACTTGAAAATTTATTCTTTATGTTATTTCCCTTTGCACATACTTTGTAGATTCCTTCATTCTTTGTCTGGATTTTAGGAAGACCGTTGACTGCTTTGCTTGCAAGTGATAGTGCTCTATAGTGCACATGTGCAAGCCTTCTATGCCATAATTCACTTGGCTACATGGATTCATGGAAGAAGGCTTATTCAGGTTGTCCCTTCATTTTGTATAAGCCTCCCTCTTGGTCTCCAATCACTATTGCATCATCTATGGTCTTTCCTTTTTTCCACATAAGAACTTGGCCATCAATAAATGCAAACCTCATACCTTTTGAATCTAATGCAGATATGGAGAGAAGATTATTCTTGAGTCCTGGTACATATAGAAAATCCTTCATATTCAAATATTTTCTAGAGTTCAACTTGTAAGAGGCGTCACCATTTCCTGTTATAGGGTATTGGTAGTCATCCCCAAGTTTCACCTTGTCAGGTAAATTATGTTCAGATAAATTCATAAAGGACTCTCTAAATCTGGTCATATGCTTGGAAGCGCCATTATCTACAAGTAAATCATTGCTCCCATGTGAAGCAATACCCATGAGAGATGAGATCAGAACATATTCTTCATCGCTTGAAGAATCTTAACTATCTCCTCTAGTTTTCTTCCTGGGAGGTTCATCATCCTCTGCAGTGTGAGCATGATGTCTCTTCTTATTCTTCTTCTTCTTTTTGTTCTTGGGAAAATCTCTAGAATAATGTCCCTTCTCATCACAAGTATAGCATTTGACATTATCTAGATCTCTTCTGGGTCATCTAATATTATCCCTTTGATTCTGGTGGTGATGTTTTTCTTGTAACGAGAGTGCTCCCTTTTGTTATTCTTAGTGTGTGTTGTGAGAACTTAATCTTCATTTCCCATCTTTTCTTCTCGAGCTATGAATCAAGATTATTTTTATGATCATTCCTCCCACAGCCTACTAAAAGTGATTAAATTTCTTCTAGCACAAATTACTTGAATAAAGAAGTCCCATTACAAAGAGAGACCATTCAAGGTGTTCATCACAACTTCTCCATTCTCTATGTCTTCTCCCACAGCTTCAAGTTGTTCCTTGATTTGAGAGACCCTTGTAAAGTATGACTGTATGGTCTCTGCATTCTAGATCTTCACATTCTTCAACCGATTTCCCAAAATCATCTTCTGATTTATATTCTTTCCTTCAAATAGCTTGGTCAAGGAATCAAACATCTCTTTAGGTGTCTTTAAGGAAGACACATGTGGTATAAGGTGATCCTTGATAGAATCAACAATGATCCTCCTGGCCTTGACCAAGTTCTTCTTGTGTAAGGCTTTAGCCTCATCTCACTCTGAAACTGGAACCTCTTCATTTATGTAGGTGTCCAATTCATTCTCTTCAAGGACTAGTGAAATCATGTACTTCCATGCTCAAAAGTTATTATCTCCTTCAATTTTATCCTCAAGCTTAGTGTCGTGAGAAATATTTAATGAGAACCTTAAATGGAAATACAAAATATTTAGATCTTACCAATTTGAGATTTTCAGACTGGATCTGGAGCTAGCCTTCTGTAGTTCTGGTTTTTTGGTCCAGAGTCAAATTAGGGTTTGAATTTCCTAAAGTTTTACCAAACCAAAAATTTCAATCTTGGTCTCAAAATTTTGATTATTAGGAGGAGAAAAATCCTATGTTGATTGCACTCCAAGATTCCACTTCTGTGAAAAGCCCTAATTTCCCGCATTAGTGACAAGCCAAAAAATGAAAATGTCTGGAATCAAATTCTACTTCGAGAGGAAGATGCGCCCTCCTAAGGAGAGTTAGCTTAGCCTCCTTTCCTTGATGATATGTGGAGAGACCCAAAAATTAAGAATCCCTAGCTTCTGCAGCTGTACTATTCCTTTTTCTTAGTTTGGCTCTAATACCATGTTATATTTTTACAGTTTTATTCAACATGATCTAGGATCTTACCTGAGAGAATAGCATGCATAGCAATAATCGCAAGAGACAAGAGACACAAATATTTTTCCTCGGGGAAACCATAAAGGATTAAAACCCGTAACTTCCTCAGAGATAGAACGAGCACTAGTAGCAAAAGTAAAACCCAAAAGTATAAAGATTATCTTCAACAGCTTCTCTCTCTCCCTTCTGCAAGATTTTCCTCTCTCTCTCATGCACACATGATGAGTGAGTGTGTGTGCTAAAATAGATTGTCACTCTCTCTATTTATAATTTATCCTGACTTGACATTTTCTCTCAACAGGGACGAATTCTATAGGAGAGTTTAATAATCATGATATAACTTAAATCTAGGGTCCAATGCACCACCATACAATGGGGGATTAACCTCATTAACTTTACATGAATTAAGTACAATAATGACACTCCTAATTGGAGGAATAAACATCTCCGTTGGGGTAAAATTACATTAACATTTAATTCCCACTCATCGTGGTTTGCATTACATATGTTTGTTAATGCATGCTCCAACACCTTTTCGAATGAGTCAACTATTCCATTTGCTTGTGGGTGATAGGGAGTGATATTCTTATGCTGAATCTTGAATTCCTCTATCATCGCACTAATGGTGTGATTAATGAAGTGAATCCCTTGGTCACTCATCAATATCTTTGGGTAACCAAACTGAGTAATGACATTTTCGAATGGGAACCTTGCTGTAGTTGCAACAATACAATCTAACACTCGTGTTGCTTCCACCTATCTTGTCAAATAGTATATCATAGTGATAATATATCGTGCACCTGTTCTCTTTCTTAGAGGATTGATGGGTCCCACAAAATACACTACCAACTTATCAAATGGATACAGAGTTACCTGAGGTACTAACAACATCTCATCCCATCATGATGGCTTCCTCGTCCTTTGACAGACATCGCAACTCTTTGCATAATCCGCAACATCATTGTGCATGGTTGGCCACCAAAGGCTAGCTCATATTATCTTCCTAGTAGTTGTGTGACCGCCATAGTGTCCTTTTGCAACTCCACCATGTTCTTAGTCCAATATCCTTTCTTTCTTGCATGGTAAGACATATAGATGTAGAATATCATCTGGCCCCATATTGTAGAGTTGTCCGATGATTAGCTGAAAATCTACGGCTGGAAAGACCAATTGCTTCTTTTGACTAGTGTTGAAATCATCTAATTCCTTCCCTGTCGGTAAGAAATAAATAATTTTCTCATAATGATCATCGACCATGGAAACTTTAAACAATTGTGCATCAGGAAACACATCCTCGATGTTGGTTGTTTCTTCTCCTATCTCAATTCTTAACAAATGATCGGGTCCGACATTCAATCTACCCAGATGCACGATGATCTCAAAATCAAATTCTTGGAACAATAGAAACCATCGATAGATACTCCCCCCAACATAGGCTTGTTGACTAGGTACTTTAATGTGGAATGATCAGTGAACATATTGAAGTGTCCTCCCAACAGATAGTGGTGAAAATTTTGCAACTCGTACACCATCAACAATCCTTATCTCTTTGTCATTGTGTAGTTCCTTTTTGTAGACGACAACTTCTGAATTACGAAAGAGATTGGGTGGTTGATTGCTCCTTCTTCTAGCTATGCCAATACTACCCCTAACGCGACTGATGATGCATCGACATGACATGAAATTCCTTTGTCCAGTATGGAAAAACCAATATAGGTGCTGTGACCATCTTCTTTTTGAGGGTGTCAAGACTCCCTTAACACTCATGGATCCATTCGAACTTTTCATCCTTCTTTAACAGCTTCTCCTTTGATGTAGTAATGACTACATATCCCCTTATGAACTTACGATAATATCATGTATGGCCCAATGTCATTATGATTCATTTCTTCATCGTTCATGGGGGAGGATTAACAATGATCGTGATCTTAGCGGGATCTACTAACATTACTTCCTTACAAATGATTTGCCCCAAAAAATGATGATTGGCGCACAGAATATAAATTTCCAAATATTTAGCGCAATATGGTGTTGTCGACACCATTCCAACATCAGTCACAGGTTTGCAATGTGGTCTTTCACCAGCCCATACACAGTCCAATCATCCATATATACCTCCAGAAATTTCTCAATGAAATATTTAAACGCAACGACTACTATCCTTGAGAAGATCCCAGGTGCGTTCTTGAGGCCAGACAACATCATCGTGTACTGAAAAAATCCCCATTCGGTCACAAAAGTCATCTTATGTCAATCTTACTTCACAATCTTTATCCTATGATAGCCTGAAAATCCATTTGTGAATGAATAAACCTCTTGACCACTGTCACCTTCCAGTACCTTTTTAGTAAACGATATTAGGAATAGATCGTGGAGACATGCATCATTCAGCTTACGGAGGTTGATGCAAATCTATATTTCTCTTCACTTATTAACTTGGACAACCATCAGACTGATCCACTATGATTCTTCTATTGGTTTGATGATTTTGGCATCCAACATTCTATCAATTTCGGCCTTCACCTGCTCCTTTTATTGTAGATTCAATAGATACAGACGTTTCTTTACCAACTTCGTGTTTGGATTTAGTGACATTTTCATTTCTCCCAAGTCTCCTAAAATCCCTTTCATTTCAGAGAATTTGGTTGGAAATAAATCCTGAAATCCATGTAGTAGGTCGGTAATCTTTACCATAGTGGCCTCATCCCAATCATCTCCTATATTGGCGAACTTTGGGTCCCTTGCCATCTGAATATTGACCTTTCATATCGTAACAGGTTGGTGTATTTTATCAGTCAACATTTTCGATGTTGCAATATTCTGACTTCCTTCGGATTCTGCGATATTGATATTCCTTGGATCATCCGCATCGTCAGTTTCTCTTGTTACATTGTAACACTCTATCATCAACTGCATTACTGGCGTCTCATGTGACTCTATAGTAAATTCTACTGGAATGATTTCCAAGATGACATCATGGATGCGCTGAAGTGTGGTATGTATTATTGGATCAACACTTGCAAATCTGAATGTGTGACTGAAGCAGACAATCAGATATTCCCATGTTGTGATATTCCTGTGGAGTTCTACTGATACATATCACTGGTGTGACATCTCATCCAGTGTATGGATGAAAGCATGTATCCATTCGTCCTTCATCTGTGACACCCACATGGTATTACATGCGACCATATGATGATTGGGATCATTCCTTCCATCATACTTGTCACCTTTATAGTGCTATGTTTCACCAAATCAAACTTCCATCAATCTATGACATAACAACCACCCACTGATTTATTTCGTATGTGTCACCCACCATCTCGCAAGAGTGTCCTTCAGTGCTTCCTCTAATGCCAACAATCATTGAGGTTCTGATACCTTGTCTTCAAACTCATGGATGAACTCAGTCAAATTGGGTAGCCCTTCATATGTTGGTAGCTCAATAACCTCCGTTGCAACCCAACACAGCGACTGAGTGACTCACCCATATTTTTGGATTGATACCTCATGTAGCTGATTTTGCCAATTTTCTAATGCATCGTTAGAATCCGATGATGTAGAGATCAAACTTCGCCATCCCAAATCCCCATCCACAGTGGGATGGAAAAAACCCTTGAAAATGTTGTATGCATGGTCCCATCCTCCTACGAATTACTCCTTTACCGGTTCGACATATCCTGTTGCTTCACGCACATCCAATGGAGCAATTATTCGCATGTTGTGATTATCAAAATTCATCACTCTCTTCTTGAATTTTATCACCTCTAGATTGTCATTATCCCATCCAATCCCCAGCAGTGTGGGATATGAGCTATGTTCATTGAGGATTTCAATAACGTCGAAATATGCGTAAGTCTTCATCCCCTCTATTTCAACCAGTAAGTGTGGTACTCATCTGATTGGTGATACTCTAGCCTGATTTTTTAGTCATAGTTGTATAGGAGACCAAACCAACTTTGGTTTCCCCATCCTTTTCCATGTTTGCTTTTTAAAAATGTTAACATCTGATCCTAGATCCAATATGATAAATTCCACATCATAATCATCGATATGGACATTCATGCTCATCTCTCTCCTAGTTTTCTTCTTATGCAACGAGTTCACAGCGGAATCTTGTCACCCTTTATCTTGTCAGTATAACATACTTTGTATTTCAGATAACACATTAGGATCCTTTTCTAATGACATATAACTTTCAAATAAACTTTTCAATGTTCCAATATTATGTGATGGTCCTTTTACCAACGTTGAACCAAAAGCAGATGGCATTTAATAGATAGGAAACTTACCCATATCCATTTTCAAGATGTCTCTTGCATAGAAGAATGTATATTTCTCACTGTCAACATCGAATCGCACTTTCTTTCGAGCCACCAATCTAATCTATAGTATTGGACCATCATCCCCCATTTTCGCACCTCCTTGAGTAATGACTCCAACATCCGCAAGTTGAGTCCTGGGTTCAACCAAAATTTTCCCTAATATTGGACCTTGGATCTGATTTTGTGGTTTATTTATAGGCTGGTTCGCATTATGGATCACATTCTTATTATGGTTCTACGATGGTGGAGTATTCTTCACTTGCCACTTTGTGATCAATTGTGGACAATATTCAATAGTATGATGTGCGACGGTACAATAGTTGCATTGCAACTGAATATTTGGACAATTACGCTAATAATGTACCAATACCTCAAAATTATAGCATTTCATAGGTCTTGGATCTCGTCCTCCTCTTCGACCGAAACCTCCATTTCAACCTCCTCAGAATCCTCCTTGTGGATGGTACTACGGTTTATTAAACTGCTGCTGCTGTGGTTGACTCGACTACAGTTGAACATACTATGACTGAGTATATTGCTACTGACTTTACTGCAATTGTTGCGTAGCATACTGCATTTTATTGTACTATGACTACGGTGGAGAAAACTGGGGTTGCAGTTGCAAAAATTGTGGTGGTTGCTATGGTGGCGACCTCTCCACTGATCGATGCTCTTCTCCCTTCATGTAATATGTATCCATTGTCCTTCCTATAGCAATTCATATGCTCTACAATCCTTTTCTTCATGACCAACAGAGCCACAAAAATTACTGAACAAACTTGCAGGTTTTGATACTACCTTTTTGAGATATAGACATTCCTCGTGTTGATGTCCTCGAGTTTGATAGATTCGACACCATGGTAAACTTCCTTGACTTAATGGATTGGGAGTGCCAGACTGTAATTAATCATGAAAATCCAGACATTGATCCTTTTGGTGTCCTTCTATGCGACATTGAGTACAACATACCTCTTCACGAAGGTATTTTCCCTTCTTGATATCTTATAACTGAATTATCATATTCTCCAATTGCAATTGGATCTGATTCATTCCAACTTTAGTTTCACCTACTGGTGAAGCTTCTAGTTTCATCGCAATTTCCATAGCCTCAATGTTTGTTGCAATATTTTGTTTCATTAGTGGCATTCGAATGTGTGGCACCAATTTTGTGATGAACCATTCTTTGTGTTGTATGTCACTCATTCCAAAAATGACTTTCTCCATTAACATATTGAATCACTGATCGAAGTCCCATACCTACTCGTTCGGATATTGTTTGATTTCCTTCAATTCAGTAATGTACTATGACTCAGATTTAGGTTTCTAGAATTCCTCAATCAACCAGGTCCTCATTTTTGCTAGAGTCTTCTGTTGATTCCATATAAGCACTTGTATGAACTGTATATACCAATCTAATGCATGACCTCGAAAAGTTGTCACAACTTGTCCCTTCTTAATCTCATCATCTTGGACTTGTTTCACAGTCCATACCGCTTCACAGAGAAACCAATATTTCTTGGGATCTTCGGTCCCATTCCCATGGAACAAATGGAATTTCACATCATCACCTTCCATTTTGGGCGTTCTTCTTGTGTTTGTTGATCCTCTACTATTGCTTTGGTGGTAACACACTAGGAAATCTTGTAATGATCTGGTGTTTCTTCCTAAATGTGGTATAATGCATGGAGGTGCAGGTATGGTGTTTCTTTCGGTTGTTCATTCCTTGGGCTCATGTGTATCCTAGTCATCTCCTTCATCATTGTAGGGTTGGTTAATCTGTTGTGATATTATATTGTAGTTTCTTATTTCGGTCGTACAAGGAATCTCCTCAGTCCTCTGCCTCTTTTCTTTCCAGAACCTTACCCCACTTCACACAATACCACACCCTTCCTCAACTTCCCTAATAGTTTAGTCATAACTCCCATCCATCTACGCCATATAATTCCATCAAACCCTCATCTCTGTAGTACCCGTGACCACTGTACACTAGGTATTTACTCATTGGAGTTCATCTTCAGTATACCCTTTTCATAGATGAGCATTTTAATCCATAATTGCAAAGACAAGAGAAACCTACCTCTTGTTCCTTGGAAGAATTCCCTTTCTGCACCGCTATAGGATTTGACTATGTTGTCGATGAAATCAGTGATATATCCTTCCAAAATGATTTCGAGTCACTCTTCAACATCCCTTAATACTCTGTTGTCTACCTCTTTCAGTTGCTGGATCAGTTCAGGGGTCCAATAAGTAGGTTCACCTCCTTGTAAATTTATTTTCTGGTAGGTCAACTACACCAACCACTCATAGAAAATAATAGGAAATTCAGTGAAGAAATATTTGTGGATATTAGAGTAGATATGTATTCCCAACCACTCTTCTATAGTGATTCTAGAACTATGGTTTTATTTTGCTACAAATTCTTGGGCCTTCTTATCAAACCAGTCCTGGATCTTCGGTTTCCACAACATGTCCTCCTCATTTTCTCACTATGATCTCAACAACGGAACCATTTGTTGAAACAATTCAAGAGAAAGGGGTTCACATAATTTTGACGCCTCTTTCGATGTGATCTCCTTAAACACTGGCCCAAATAGGTTTTACCCTATCCAACAAAAACTATGAAGTAGATGAGGTCTCACCCGAGATGTTTAAGGGAGGGATGCAGGAACCAAGTTTCTCCAGAAGGGAAGAGGACTTTCGTGCTTAATTTCTCTCAGTCACACTATCACCCAGAGATGCTGAACAATGTTTTATCTTATCACTTTACTATTTATCATTCAACCTAGCATCACACCAATTCATTAAGAATAAAATAGATCAACATACAAGAATCCATACATCATGCGAATACTTCTCATCATTCAGATAAGAAAAACATTAAGAAACTAGAACGCAACACATTATCCATCCAGATTTCACCATAGAAACAATAATAATAAAATCATAACTCTGATCGCGGACAGAGACACATAGAATTTCTAGCAATAATCTCATCTTATTAACTTTCGCTGGTCAACATACATCTTTTGGTCAATAGCTTTAGACCAAAACCTAGGAAACAATTAGCAAGATAGATAGAAGATAAGGTTCTCTCTAAAGCATACACATCGATCATTTATTGACTGCCCCCCTTCAATATATTTCTATTACATTTCTAACTCTATTTATAGAATTTCTCCTTTATGAAATTGTCCACATATGACCAACTTCCTAACTAAATCAGACAAAAAGTACAAAAATGTGACCAAGCTGACCACTTGTCGACATCTTCGTCTTGTGCAGTCTTCTTTGACCCTTGTCACTTTCGAACCATGTGCATCCAATCCACCTACCAACATAATCTACTTAAGCTACTATATTACTCATAGAAAGGTGAAAAATATCAATTTACATCATTTTTAGTACATCTTGAGCATTCTAGGAATATATAAGAGGCATGCATAATTCGTTCATGTTTAATGCTTACCAAAATTGCAGACCATGTGCCAATTGCTCTCATTCTATATTATGGAGCACCCATGATGTGTTATGTTGATGAAGCGATGCATCTTCACTTATAGTGTTATATAATTGTAATATAAGGTTAGAGAATTGATAATATGCTAAATGGCACTACCAAATGGTACTTTCATATGTGTAATGATGTCAACATGTACTTTCAGTTATGCAATATCAAAATTTTCCATTCTTAAAAATGTATTTTGATGAGCAGACCATTGGGAAAGTGATACAAATAAAATTACAACAAGCATTTCCATGGAACTCAATGGGGATGGAAAAATAGATCCTTCTCTCTAGTAATATGGTGTATTTCTCGTTTTGCATCCATTTATAATGGTCTAACAAAGAAAAGTAGCATTGCTTTTTTCTATGTCCCATTTTGTTTCCATTTTTGAGTTCCATTCACCTTTCTTTAGCCATTACTAGAAATCAATAAAATTAATTTCATTTATATTCAATTGTAAATCAAGATGCGATTAAGGATATCTATGTGTATTAGGTAGATGCAATGAAGGAATACTTTCATAATCTATAAATTTGAATATTCTTGATGCAACAAGTTGTGGGAATTTGGGGCTTGCTTAAAGAAACATGCATTAGTCAGTGGCAATGACTTCTATGCTTTTTCGCGTTTCACATTATATGCAGGAAGGATGGCATGAATTAAATGGAAGTTCCCAAATATGTTTTGTGAGTATAAAACTTGTATAAACCGATCCCATACTCTTTTTTCATTAGTGGAGTTTCAATGCCACACATGGTTTCAATATGACAATATATGTTTATTTTAGAATGCATTCTATGGAACTCATTATCTCCCAAGATAATTTATTTTTGTATGAAGAATTTAATTCACACAATGAGGAATATGAATGTCATTAATAGTTTGAAATCCTCTGTGGTTGATAACAAATTCACTAAGTTGTAATTTTGGTGGCTTAGGCGAGGATTAGAGCATCTCATTAGCAACTGACAGACTTACAGATGGTAGCTTTCATGGTTAGATAAAAATTTCGGTGATCGAAAGAACCAAAGAAAACGTAGCGGCGATATAGTCCACTAAAGAGACAAAATGGCAGAACACAGACTTACTAAGGGTTACACAACTAGATGAAAACTTCGGTGATCAGAGGTTCTAAGTACTAACCATTGGCAAGATAGTTCAATAAGGAGTTGCAACGGTGGGAGACAGAAGGAATACGGATCAACGAAGTTTACAACTGAGTTCCTCCATAGTGTCGGTGACATAGAAGACTAAAGATCTGATCAATGACAAGAAGCATTCTGATAGCACGAACAATAGAAAATCATCGATGGTTGAAAGAACCAAAGACAACATAGCAGTGAGCTAGTTCACTAAGGATCCACAACGGTAGAATAAAGAGAGACTACGGCTTTCGTGACCAGATGAAAACTTCGACGATCGGAAGATAGATAGACTACGGATCAACGATTTTACAACAAAGCTCCTTCGTGGTGTCGACAACACAGAAGACTAAAGCTCCGATCAATGACAAGAAGCATTCTGATAGCACGAACAATAGAAAATCATCGTCGGTCGGAAGAACCAAAGACAACGTAGTGGCAAGCTAGTTCACTAAGGAGCTGCAATGCCAGAAGAAAGACAGACTATGGCTTCCACGACCAGATGAAAACTTCAATGATCGAAAGACAGAAAGACTACAGATCGACAAGTTTACAACGAAGCTCCTCCATAGTGTCGGCAGCACAGGGGACTAAATCTCTGATTCAAACTTCTACTGGCCTCCAATAGCAATAAAGCGAAATTGTCGACAGTCAAGCATATAAAGTTTTAAAAAATAAAAACAATAGAGATAACGTGCATCGATGAATAGCGAGACTATACATCGCTAGCATAGAATAATAATGCCCCGATCCCTTTTTCAATCAACTTCTGACAACAATAAATTCAGTTCATTTCACCTCCAAAACTGTGGCAGCATTCACAAAAAGGTTTTGATGCATTAGTTATCATAGCTCCCGATCACTGACGAGCTAATGATAAAGAGCGCCAGCGTTGATATTTGGAGCGCTGATGGGCTAAAGGAAAAAGATTTTGATCGTCGATGAAGAAGCCGTCACGATGCTAGTGATTTAAGGCGATGACACTATGGCAGCATTGACACTTGGGGCACCAATGGAATAGAATACAAATATTCCGATCGGTGACTGCGACGACAAGGTTGAAAACTCCAGCGGATTAAAACAAGAAATGTCACTTCAGATTAACTGTCGAAACACTGGATGTTGACGGTAATTTCATATTGAACCAACAATGCCAATTATCAGCAATGACTTCAACTATTAAAATCTCTCTCAATGAACTAGATATTCATGGTAGATAAACAAATAGTTGGCAAGGGTTTGAAGCCCTAATCTAGAAAAAATGTCACTTTCAATTATTTTTGTGTAAACAAATCGGATTTTTAGGATCTATGATTTTTGTAGAAGGCTATAAATCCCATGATCAATTTTATAATAAAGGTTCAACTTCGGGGATTTATGAGCCAATAATACTTTCAAGCTTCTCATTTTACTTATTCATGGTATAAGCTCTTTTGTTGTGATTTGTTGAACCATTATCTCTTTCTTTACTGTGTTTATGCATGAATGTGCATTCAGGTGAATTTTAGATTTATTAATAAGCTGATAGCTATCATTCTATTGGTCCATTAGTGATATTTGATTTATAAATACCATCCTCAGCAGGATTTAGCCATTTATATGCATGTGTTATGTGCGTAAGTCTGCCATCTTGGTGAGTTCTCCATCCTTACACCTTATAGTCGAATTTCTGAGCAAATTGCAACTAAAATCCTTGTAAACGAGTGAGTCTTATGCATGCCTTGAGAGTGGAAAGGTTACATAGGTCAAATTACTTGACCCATATCTAAAAATCCTAAAAAAAATTGTAATTTACCAGGCATCCTTGAGCTATAACCTAGAGTATTTTCCTGGAGTGATAACAAAGTGGTTCCATTGTCGGGGAGAGGAGATTGAAGCTCAGCTTCCCTGGGAGACGACATAGATCCATGCTTTGATGATAGACAGATCTTGGACATAATTATTGTTGTAATCATCTATTTGGTGACTCCATTGATATAAGGTGGCTTCAAGAAGACCAAGTACCATAGAAAACCCAAAGGGGCCACCAACAACACTCGTTTCATATCCAGAAGAAATCTTGACGAAAGCTAGGGCTTTACTAAGACAGACCAGCAGTGCTGCACAAAATGATACATCAGGTATTTCAAGAAATATTTCTGTTGTTATTTATTCTGCTGAAACTCTTAATTCCTAGAAATTTTTAGATACATCAGAAAAATATAGGGCTTGGGCATCTTCAAGCACTGTTGCTTGTGAAGATCCAATCCCTGGTGACTCCACTGGGATAAGTATACCACTGCCTTCTCAGAAAATATTTTCATCAGTGTTGCCTTCCACATCCCTATCCATACCCATTTCCAATATGGCTACCCCTCAATTGACCAAGATGTAAAGGATCCTAGTAGCTAGGTATGCACCCCTAATTTTTCCAAATCCTCTCACAGCCATGCCTGACGGGGATTACCTCAAGTATAAGCCTAAGTTTACCGGGGAAGGGGATTTCACTTCTGAAGAACATATAGAGGCTTTTTATAGCTATGCTAAAAATATAAATATAGAACATGAAGATGTATGGACCAGAGTTTTTGTGCAAAGCCTAGATGGCCAGTCTAGGAAGTGGTTTAAAGAACTGCCCACTAGGTCAGTGGCAGGCATATAGGCCCTAGATGACATTTTCCTAAAGCATTGGGGAGAGAGGAGAGACCACCTATACTATATCACATAATTCAGCAACCTGAAAAGAGAAAATGGTGAGTTTGTCTCCAACTTTACCAAGAGATTCAACAACATGTACAGCAAGATCCCCACTAAGATTAATCCCACCGGTACCTCGGCTATGATAACTTATGCGAATGCCTTTGACTCTGACTTCTGCCTACTTCTCAGAGAAAGGAGGTCTGCCTCCTTATCACTCATGCAGGATGCTGCCATAGAGGTAGAGTCAAACATTCTAGCATCTCAAAAGGTCAAAGGGAAGGTAGATAGGAGAAAGCAACCAATAGACTATAGTGGGGCTTCTGCATCATAGAACAAGATTGAAAAAATGACCAAACTTTTAGATAACCTGACTGCTGAAATGTCTAAATTGAAAGACCAAGGACATCTGCCGGTAAGGGGTAAGGGGCCAAGTGACTTCGGTCCTTGAAACCAAAATTTTGTTCCTTATAGAAGAGGAAACCCCCTAGTTCATATTCTCATAAGGGAGATAAATCAAGGGGAAGATAAAAGTATAAGACCTCCATTTCAAAATGATGTATTAGAAGAAGAGCGAGAGTTTATTGAAGAAGAAGGAGAAGCTGAAGACAATATCCACTGCATGGAGGATGAGGTGTACTACTCTTTTCTGACACAAGCAGAATATGAAGGAGCCATGATTGATGATCAAATCACTGAAAAGGATATCTATCAGGCTGATGCTCAGGGAGGTTACCAACTGAGGTCTAGGTTGGTTGCTCCCCTCAACAAGAATGTTGTACCTATCAAGCTGCCTGCTGCACCAGCTAGAAAGGTTGTTGTTTTACCAAAGAAAGTGGTTGTCCCATCCAAAGAATTGCATAAACTAGCACCTTCAACCACACCTGATCAAGTCCAACTCAAACCTATAGCTCATGAGGTAAGGTTTCCAGATAGGCAGCATTATTATTTTAACCTTGAGTCTGAAATTCAAAAGTTGAAAATCCCTTTCCCTTTAATTGAGTTGATGAAGAATGATGCATTTAAAACCTCCATTCTGAATTCCCTTCAGTTCAAGGTGCACCATGACACTGACTTTGTGAACCTGCAAGTTGACAAGCCTATTGTAACCCTGGGCCCCATGATTGAAGACATAAAGGACTCCTACCCACCATTCTATATATCCTTGACCATCCATGATAAAATCCTCCATAACTGTCTGTTGGATTCAAGAGCCTCTCATAACCTAATGCCAAAAGTTGTGATGGATGAAATCGACCTCAGCATTACCAAGCCCTACAATGATTTATTCTCCTTTGAATCCAGGAAGGTCAAGTGCTTGGGCCTCATCAAAGACCTTGCTGTAAACTTAACTCAGCTACCTTCAAAAAGCGTAATGATGGACATTGTAGTGGCCGATATTCCTCCAAAATTCAGCCTCGTGCTGTCCCAATCATGGAGCAAAAGATTGGGTGGCACCCTTCAGATGGATCTAACGTATGCCACCATTCCCATGTTTGAAGGGGAGACTAAGAGACTGTATAGGGAAAATTAGTTAGCATACATCATAAGCAAGGAGAGCTGCTCAGTGAATCACCCAATCTACACTGTGGACATTGATTTTGGGTCTTGCATCTTGCAAATAGATGATAATCAGCAGACATCCATTCAGCTCATGGATCCCACCCATCGGCAGCCCAAAGAAGTCACAACAACAATCTGGAACATGTATTTTGATGGGGATAGCGCTCAAAGCTCAGCAAGCGCGAGGGCCATGTTGATCTCCCCATCTAAGGAGAACATTCACTTATCTTATAAGCTCGATTTCAAAACCACGAACAACATAGTAGAATATGAAGCCTTGTTGCTATGAATTAAAGTGGCTAAGGATATGGGGACCATGTGCATGAATATTTTTGGGGACGTAGACCTCATCATACAACAGGTCAACAACACTTTTCAGATGAAACATATCAGATTGAAGGCCTACAGGGCCAAGGTATGGAGACTCAGAGACTCCTTTATGCTTTTTGAACTATCATATATTCCTAGGGATTTGAATCACCTGGCTAATTCCCTCACCATCTCTGCAACTCTGTATGTTCCTCCTTTACCCTCTAGGCTCAGCTATGATGTTCAGGTCAAGTACAGACCCTCTCTTCAAGACAATGTAAAACTTTGGAGGGTGTTTGAAAATGATGGGGAGCTTAATAAATTCCTTTAGTTAGTGGATGAATTCTCTGACTTACACATAGAACAGGAAAACCTTAACATGGAGGAATCCAAACAGCTCAAGTTAAAAGATAAAGTAACTGAGCAGAATATTGTCCAATTACCTAGCAACTACATACCCTGAGGTCTAGTACCATTGGAAGAACTGTTTGATCACAATGACATCCCTTTCAAGCCTCCCAAAAGGGAGCTAGATCCTGCTATCCAAGAGAAAAACATAGGCAGCCAGAGCCATCCAAAACTAATAAATCTATCCACTGGGATGACTACTGAACAGAAGTCTGAATATTGCAGCTTGATAAAATAGTTTGCTAATGTCTTTGCATGGGAGTATAGTAACCTAAAAACATCATCCAGCACCGAATCCCTTTGTAGAAGGACACCATTCCTTTCAAATAGAAGCTGAGACCCATCAGCCCTCTTCTATTACCAGTGATTGAGAAAGAGATCCACAAGCTCCTCAAAGCCAAAATCATAAGCCCCCTCAGGTATTCCAAGTGGATTGCAAATCTAGTAGTTGTAAGAAAGAAAAATGGAGAAATCAGGTTGTGTGTGGATTTTAGAAACCTGAACAAGTGTTCCAAAAAAGATAACTACCCACTTCCCAAGATGGAACATTTGCTGTAGAAAGTCTTGGGGGCCAGGGTCATGTCCTTCCTTGATGGCTTCTCTAGATACAACCAAGTTGCTGTACACCCAGATGACCAATAGAAGACTGCCTTTACCACTCCCTAGGGCACCTTCATGTATGCTAAAATGCCATTTGGGATAATGAATGTTGGGGCTACTTCCCAGAGAGATATGGACCTGGATTTTGTAGGGCTAAAAGATAAATTTGTGCTGATATATTTGGATGACTTAACAGTTTACTCTCAAAGCCATCATGACCACTTGCAGCATTTAAGGAAGGTATTTCTAAAGTGTAGAAGGTATGGAATATCATTGAACCCCAAGAAGTCCCAGTTTGCACTCAATGAAGGAAAGCTCCTAGGCCACATAGTCTCAGTAGAAGGTGTAAAGATCGATCCAGTAAGGGTGGAAGTAGTTCAGCAACTATCAATACCAAGGTCAAAAAGAGACATTTAGTCCTTTTTAGGCAAGATAAACTTTGTTAGGAGATTCATTCCAAATTTCTTCGAGCTGGTAAAGCACATAACAACCATGCTAAAAAAGGATGTAGAGATCAAGTGGACCGACTAGGAAATAAATTCTTTGAAGAAATTAAGAAAGCTATCATGGAGGACCCAACCCTGATTAGTCCCGACTACACCAAGGGTTTTTACATTTTCTCTTTTACATCTTATGACATAGTGGCAGCTATACTATTACAAAAGAATGATGAAGTTCTTGATCATCCAATCACTTTCTTTAGAAGAACCCTGAGAGATGCTGAGATGAAGTATGACCCAATTGAGAAGCAGGCTTACGCTCTCATAAAATCTTTGAAGAGCTTCAGAATCTACATTCTCCATACAAAGATCATTGCATATGTATGTTCAGCTGTTGTGAAGGATGTTTTGACTCAGCCTGACATTGATGAGAAGAGAGCTAAGTGGATTTCCAAACTCATTGAGTTTGATGTAAAGGTGAAACCCACCAAGTTGGTAAAGGGATTAGGTCTGGCCAAACTCATGGCCAAAGAAAACTGTGAACTGATGGGAATAAATTTCACATAGTTCAGATCAACAAAGGTGCAGACTATGGTAGCAGTTGAAACAAAAGTAAATCAAGATTAGAATAACAGTCCAGTAGTAGCTGAAAACATATCTTCTTGTGAGTGGTACTCATGTATTGTTCAATTTTTGCTTAAATTAGAAGTTCATCCTGATCTCACTCCTAACCAAGCACGAGCTCTTAAGTTGAAATCTGTTAACTTTTGCATAATTGACAAACTGCTATACTGGATGGATCAGTCTGGAATTTTGTTAAGGTGTCTAGATAAAGAGGAAGCAGAGCAGGTCATGCATCACTTTCATTCCAGTACATGTGGAGGCCACCACTACTGGAAAACCACAACCCACAAGATATTAAAAGCAGGATACTTGTTACGGAGAGAAATTCCTATGGCTTGGGGTACCACAATAGACAGCTTGACTCCAAAAATCAATCCTTTCCAATATGCAATAGAAATTAAATGTCTAACACTAAAGGATCAGACCTCGTACCTTATTTCGGACGGTTGAAGTAGATCCCCGTTGAGATTTCCAATCTTTAGATTGAATTGATAGATTACTTCCTCAACAACAAGTAAACAATACAAGCATTCTATATATCATGGTGTTAGATCTATTCTAGCATATATAATCAATAATGTACAAGCATTTGACATAATCCCATGGATAAAATATTCATTCAAACACACATTATTGGACAGGAAAAGATATTTCTATTAATATAAATCAGAGATTACAAGATACAACCTCTGACGGCACGTCTGCGAACCAGAGAAACTGAATCCCCCACTTGGGCCTCCACCACCTCAATACTCCATCTCTCGATAGCAAGCTCACAAACAAAAGGCAAGCTTGGGAAGAACACACTAGTGCTCCAAGGGACAAAGGGATGCAGACTCAAGCATAAGTTCCGGAAACAATGGACTATAGTTCCTTGCTCTCAATTCTCTCTTATGCCTTCAATGTACCAAGGGTTTCCTTATATAGCTTTTCAAAGGGGTAATGAAAGGTCGAATCCGAGCGATCTCAAGGCATAGGGAAGGCCAGGAGTGAAATGACTCGGATCCATGTCAAGGAAATCTCCAAAAGGAATTGGATTATGCACACATCTCGATGTACGTGGTTTTAGAGGTCAAACCCGCGTATATACGCGCTTATAGGTTTAAAAGTTGCGTGTATCATTTTTCATATGTTTTTAGGGATGGTCAAGGAAACATCAAAGGCCAAAAAATGGTCCATGGGGTCTAAGGAGTCTGCAGTGGGATAGGGGAAGGCCATACAAAGTGTGATTCACCTGGAGTGGTGAAATCAACTATAACAGATGCCCCCTAATGTGTGAGGTCAGAGGGGTCATACAATGGCCGAAATACATTATAAGTCCATCCCAGAAGTGGAGTGATGAAGGATCCCAAATGGAAGACCAACCACCCAATCAGCATAGTACAATAATACAACTCTGCATATAACTACAAGTACATATAGAAGTCCCGGATACATAAGAGTACAATGGCCATGAATAGGCATGATACATGATATCACATATGTGGTCATTGCCACGTACAATATACATAGATCGGAATCTCCATGATGAAGATATACATAGGACCATGATCTCCATAATGGCTGAAGATATAACAGATCAAGATCTCCATAGTGGCTAGAAATATCTGACATATACTGGAATCAAGTCACGAGAGCTGAAATCTCATGAACACTGGCACGATCAAGGAAGTAGCATATAAGAGATGCCACCAATATGGAAAGTATTCTACCGTTAAAAAACGCGAGATCACCCACCGATAATGATAATGGGAATCAAGGTACTAGAGTGCAAGATAACAAGTGTGAATAAATGTGTTGAGGTCGAACACTTGAGAGGATCCATCGATCATGGGACATTGATGTATTCCCAAAAATTGTCAATGGTGAGAGAACCTGCCACTGATGACTGCAAGTCTCAAGGCACTCAAAAGGACTCTAGATTCCAATCCCAGAATAAATGATCTGAAGTCGATGGGATGAAATCTGCTGGAAGAAGGGAATTAAGGCATCCCCCATCATCCAACATGAGGTACTCAGCAAATCTGTATAATGTGGAAGGACTCGATCATAAGGTGCACGAACCAATAACTGTATCGAGGATGGTCGACATGCAAAGTCAAGATAACTGAGGAATGGCCTACTCATGTTTCAACTTCCTTCAAACAAGAGCATAACGGTGTATGGTGACTGAATGAAGGTAGCATAGACTCGATATACAAATTGGGACATCTCTGTGACACAGGAGGCATCAACAAAGGCTCCATAGGGACTGGAAGCTTAACCAGTCGGTGGAGATAAACTCAGATAAACGAGTACAAATACTAAAGTAAAACTATAACCCAACCAATGGATGTGATATACAGTGCTCTGTTCGAAGGTGACACGACTCGACAGCTGCCACAGATAACATCTTTCCTTGTCCGACTTTTTGGTTTTTGATTTTTTTTTGGACTTTTTCAGTTATTTGAAAAGCTTGAAAAAAGAATAAAATAGCTTTATAGTTACAAACTAGGAGGAGACGAGTGTCATAAGGGCAAACAAACTAGTTCTAAGCGGTGGAACATACCTATGCTCAATGCAAGGATACATGTGTAGGATATTGACACTCGGGGGAAAATCCCCTCCTGGTAAAAAGGAAATCAAGCTGCGAAGGATATAAAAAATGGCTCTACATAGCTAGACATGAGACAAGCTCGGGCTATACGGATGAAACGCAATGTCAGGGGAGTCGGAATAAAGCTCAATAAGGCAAACAAAGCTCATGATAATGCATTCACAACTTGACATGAGGGAGTCCTAAGGGAAATAGGCCAGCAAAAGATCAAGAGGAGTATGAGGCTCTTGAAAAATGTCATGGCAGTACTATACAACGGACTCCCGGACCTAAGAGAGGACTCACAGCATGGGTACCAAATGCAAAGGGGAGCTAACTAGGACACCCATGTATAGGAAATCTCTACCATTCACATAGTACCACTTCTAATAGCAGCCTGAAGGTTCTGTGATACCATGGAATTGGTTCGTACCTAAGGTTAATATGGAATGGTCATAAGGCAATGCATAAGTGCAAGCGGATGTGAAATCCTAACCTATATTCCAGTTCAGAGATAATACCTATGATAGGAATGAACGGATCGAAACCTCAGAGAGAGTGTGCAAAAATTGGACCCTACATGACAACCATATTAGTCCAAAACAACCCAAAATAGTCAATAAAGAATCCAAACTATAGTATATAGGGAGGAAAGATCATGACAAATAAACTCAAAGGAAATAGTGCGGTGGATGATGGGCCATAAAAAGGGATGTAAAGTGTAGACCCAGCATTCACATATCCACTACCACCCCCATGAGGGTGACCACCGATGTAAAGACCAAGCGAAGGGAACAAAATCCTCCACAAATGGAGTAGAGGATGGAATATGACCATTCCCAAATATATGAGCAGGGTAAGGGGCTGTGATGCCCCCAAGTCTAACACCAGGGTCTGTACTATGACCAAGGATGGGTGATAGGATACCAGGCATGCCAAAAATAAAAGGACCCGAACTCAAGAGAGCATATATATACTCAAGTAACTAGGATCCCAAAGGACAACTAGCGCACAAAGAGCACACTCCTAAAAGAATCTACAGCCAAAATACAAGCAAACCAAGGGGAGGATATTTGAGCTCCCGAATGCAGCAGGTATGTCTCACCTAGGAGAAATTCCTATGGCTTGGGGTACCACAATAGATAGCTGGACTCCAGAAATCAATCCTTTCCAATATGCAATAGAAATTAAATGTCTAACACTAAAGGATCAGACCTCGTACCTTATTCCGGATAGTTGAAGTAGATCCCCGTTGAGCTTTCCAATCTTCAGCTTGAATTGATAGATTACTTCCTCAACAACAAGTAAACAATACAAGCATTCTATATATCATGGTGTTAGTTCTATTCTAGAATATATAGTCAATAATGTACAAGCATTTGACATAATCCCATGGATAAAATATTCATTCAAACACACATTATTGGACAGGAAAAGATATTTCTATTAATATAAATCAGAGATTACAAGATACAACCTCTAACGGCACGTCTGCAAACCCGAGAAACTGAATCCCCCACTTGGTCCTCCACAACCTCAATCCTCCATCTCTCAATAGCAAGCTCACAAACAAAAGGCAATCTTGGGAAGAACACACTAGTGCTCCAAGGGACAAAGGGATGAAGACTCAAGCATAAGTTCCGAAAACAATGAACTATAGTTCCTTTTCTCTCAATTCTCTCTTATGCCTTCAATGTACCAAGGGGTTCCTTATATAGCTTTTCAAAGGGGTAATGAAAGGTCGAATCCGAGCGATCTCAAGGCATAGGGAAGGCCAGGAGTCAAATGAGTCGGATCCATGTCAAGGAAAACACCAAAAGGATTTGGATTATGCACACATCCCGATGTACACGGTTTTAGAGGTCAAGCCTGCGTATATACATGATTATAGGTTTAAAATTCACGTGTATCATTTTTCATATGTTTTTAGGGATGATCAAGGAAACATAAAAGGACAAAAAATGTTCCATGGGGTCTAAGGAGTCTGCAGTGGGACAGGGGAAGGCCATACAAAGTGTGATTCACCTGGAGTGGTGAAATAAGCTATAACAATATTGTTTCCCCCCCGTCGGATCCCCATATCATTTGTCCTCACTACCGAAAACTCGGTTCCGACAGCTCTCCCTTGAACATCTTGAGTGAGACTTCGTCCGCTTTGCAGATGTTGTTGAGCAAGGTAAAACCTGTCTGGGCCGGTGCTTAGGGAGATCGCGCTGGTTGGGAGTTGACAGAGTGAGAACCCCTGTTGACAAGGCTTTGTTTGTGTGTTTCACCAACATAATTACATAATTAGAAAGAGGAAACGTCAAGTTACCAAAGGATGAATTTTCATACCTAGAGGAGTCAAAAGTCAAATTTTATCTCAGTTACAAGTTGGCCTTAAAACAACCTTCCAATTAGGGCTTGAAACAGGTACCGTAGGGAAAAATGTCATATGTGAGGTAGTCAAGATCCAAATTGAGTGATACCAGTTGGATCTGAAAGAATATTGAACAGAGTATCTGTGGTAGAAGTTTCTACTACATAAATTTATTATTGGGAAGATGGCATATTGTACAAGTTTGATTTCCTAGATAGGTAACAAATAAGAAGCTTTGGGAGATTTGAAATAACATTTTTTTGGCACATACAAATTAGTTCATACCAGTGGAATTGGAAAGAGGGCACTTTAGGGCACCAAAGGTAGATTTTTTAGACCTAGAGGAGTCGAATTCAAAATTTAACTCAGTTACAACTCGACCATAAAATATTATTCTAATCAGGGTTTGAAAAAATGTATGTCATTTTGCATTTGAATATCTTTGAGTAGAAGGATATATTTGTTGTAAACCATAGGGTGTGATATATATTCATTGTTAAAAATTTCACCAAAAGGAAGTGGAAAAAATCACACTCCACTAAAACCCCCATAGGATTTATTAGAGCATAATACACCTAAGTACCATAGTCTTATACCTTAGGAACATTTCATTTGCATTCATGATGTGATTCCATGGTTTAGACTTAGGGAAGTTGGTCATTTAATCATAGGTGAGGTGCTCATGGTTGATCATTCTGCATAGTTGAGGAACTGCAAGTTGATCATTCTGCATAGTTAAGGAACTACAGGTTGATCATTCTAACAACCCAAGCACCCAAATTGATTGCATCCAACCATAATGTGCCCCCCATCCCCAATTTCATGTATTTTGTTTAACTTGAGGTGCTAGTGCATGTTTTAGGTGGTTTTTGGCCTTCCTTAGGAATTTATTGCCTCCTTGGGCCACTCCCACTCACCCATGTGCTCACCCACACCTGTCATACCTCCATTTGTGTGCCATCATGCATTTGACATGTTCACACATGCATTTGTGACCATTTCGGATGATTAGGAATCTCATTGGTGCACCTAGGGGGGTTTGAGGGTCAAATATTGAGCTGGCACTTGTATGCATCCAGGTGGCATCCAAGGCCTCATGATTTTTCCCTATTGTACTATATGCATGATCCATACATAGTTACATGTTGTACATTCATAATAATATATGTTATTGACCTCATGTGTGTATGCATTTTTCACTCTATCATCTATTTTGTGCATGTTTTGTAAACAATATCGAATTCTGAGAGTTTACTTGGATCCTATATCCAGGTGTGAATCAATTCTTACATGGTATCATATCTCTTTATATCTCCAAATCAAATCCATAGTGTTTGATTTATTCTTAGAGGGATTCTCCAGATAGATTCGAGCTTTTTCATTGCAAGTACATTCAACAATTTGTCACCAAGAGAGCAGGAAGAAATGGAGCAGGCCCATGTTTGTTGAACCCATTGAAATATTTAGAATGGAATGTCGAAATGGTGATTCAATTGAGTTTGAAGTTCCTATACAAGTTCACCATGGGGACAGAGGTCGAACAAAACTTTGTTTTTGAGAAATCAAAGTTCTTGAACATGCTTGATGAAGCATTTGGAATGCTTTGTCTCATCATTTCAAGAGACTTTCTCTTCCATGTAGATAGACTATCTAATCCCAATGAAGTATGGCTCAATATTGAGTCTTTTGTTTTCAGGAATACTAATGAGATGAGAGGTCACCAACTCGAAAATGAGCTCATCTCCTTGAGTCCAGCTCATTTTGAGACAATCCAATATTTATTCACCAGGCTCAATTCGTTGGTACTTCAGCTCAAACAATGTGGCATAGAGAAGAAGGAGAAATTTTGCTAGGAAAAATGCACCTCCCGCAGACAAGAGTTGTTTCTCTAGTCTGAATGGTTTAGATCTAGAACAAATAGTTCACAATAGAATTGGAAGACTTTCCCTAGAACAGGTGGAGATCTAGAATGAGTCTCTTTGATGGACTGATGTAGGTGTTTCCTGTAATTATAGGTCTTCACAGATGTACCTGCATGATCACATGAAAAGCAACAAATGAGAACAAAAAGCGCCAGAATATGATCCACTATTCTATGTTAGTGACTAAGGAATCCAACAATGAAATACATGATAATAACACAAGACACTTTATGGGAAAGGAACAAATTTTGTATTAAAGAATGAAGAATAATTTTATAGCCTTTGCCTTAGTGTTGATGTGCTCCTTCACAATTCCAATATCTTGTCCCCAAAAGCTCCAACTTGCTCCCTCCATGCTCACCCTACTAATTTAGGCCAAAATGTCAATGCAACAGCATAACTTTGCTCTCTCTCAACCATGGATATGAGCCTGATTTTATAGGACTTGGGAGGATAGGGATGGTTGCACTAGTACAAGTGATCCATTTTGCCACGGAAAAACATGGCAATATCCACGGAAAAGCGTGGATATTGCCACGTCTAAGTGTTTTTTTTCCCGTGGAAACAATTTCGTCGCAATAGAGACGACCCCTAATTTGCGTTGCAAGAGCGACAATGTTCTATATTTTGTTAGATGTCTAAGTCGTTTCTATATCCACGCCTGTCCGTCTCTCTATCCACGGCTAGCCATCGCTGTATCCACGGCTAGCCGTCACTATATCCACGGATATGAAATTTTTTGAAAAATTGTCGTCGCTGTATCCACGGCTATAACTATTTAAAAAAAAAATACAAATGCCATAAGACCAATTCCATTATCTTCTTATAAGTCGGGTTCCTTTTTATCAAGAAAAGAAGGAATGGTGTTTTGTTTAATCAAGCCCCAACTAACAAGTTTATATCCTAGGTTGACACCACTTTCATGTGTTAAGCCTCGCTGCATATTACAGTGCAAGTGCAAAAGATAGAATTGGATTTGATTCACCTGCACCAACTCCTATATCAATATCGAGGGGCACCATCCACCATGCACCATGAACAGAGAACCTCCTGCTACATCCCCAACTGCCTCTGCTAGATATCAAATGTCACAACAGAGTGAGAGAATGCCTAAGCAACAAACTAGCCAAGTCACAAGGGAGAGGAGAAAGAGTCACCACAGTTGGACACATAGCCCTCCTGCATGGGCATTAAATGACAAGCTTTCAACCCTTCAGTTGGCATGGCTGTCTGTACTTGGAACTCTGACAAAGTTTAGAGGAATTGTGAGCAAAGAAAACACAGGGAACCTGAACAAACTTTTTCTGAGCTCCTTGTTGCATGGTTTCCCATCACATGTTCATCCAGGGATTCATCTAATTTGGTTTCATGGCTGGAAAAAATGATGCTAGGATATACTGCTCAATCAGCTGTAGGTAATTTGCGAACAGGAGTCTCTAATTTAGTAAGAGATTCAACTATTACTTATGGGTCTAGATAAGGCATTCCTATCATTTAATGTTCCTACTGCAAAATCATACTTCAATTTTGTAGTTTAGCTGGCAAATGGTGAGTCCACAATAAAGCCTATTATCAAGAGGGCAATTGATATGGTGGTCAAGTTGTCTGCCGATGAAACCCATTTGGAGGGTTTGAAGTTTGTCTTGGGTTTTCTGGTTTCTGCACTGGGTTCGTAGATTCATGCAATTACTATGGAATAATTCATCCATGTACACAAGCTCTCATTTAGGAAAGAAGACAACATATGGTGAAGGTATTGAATCAAGCAGATCCATATTTCTAGCTAGAAATCATTCCCATATTTGGAAATATTTTTCAGCACTTCTAAGCATGGTTTGAGTTAATTTTGGTTCCTATATCTGTAAGTTTTCAACATGAATCAATTAGATTAGGTGACAAGTCCAATCCAATCATTTCTAGGCACATTCTAGACCTTAATCAACCTCAAAATGTGTGTTATCGATATAATCTAGGAAATGGCCAGATTGAGCCTGGTAAGGAGTCCCTGTAGCATAAGGATATGCTGTTGTTTACGGATTGCCAAAAGGGTTGGCAGGAACTTGCGGCCCCATCATCTGTTGTTGTGCCATGAAAGCTTGTTGCTGCTGAGCCATAGAAGCCATCTGTACAGCTGATGGTGGAGCAATCTTTTGAGAAGCATAAAAAGGATCATGTCCTGGTTGCATCATTGGAGAAGCCTCAAAGGGATTTGGTGCCACTTGACCTGTATGGTAGCTAGATACCTGCCTTGTCATTGCATATTCATATAAGCTATCTAATGTAAGCTTATCAAGGCCACCAGCCTGCAACCAATAAAAAGCCAAAATGAATTGATAACCCATACAATCAAATGCAGAATATAGCCAAATACTATATATCAGGTTGATCTATATAGAAAGCTGGTATTACCAGTTTACTTTCCTCTTGCACACTAGAATTAGAGCTTGAAGTGGTGACAAGAGCTAGTTCCCAACCAGTGGCTCCATTTGGAATATCTCGAGCACTGTTTGAGGTTCCATTGGAAGAATTATTTGCAATTTAATATAGAATGAAAAATATCAAGGGCCAGAGCATTCTTTTCTTCGAGTGATGAAGGATCAGGACTAATGTCATCAAATCCCTGCCATCAGACAAGCATTCAAAAATTTCATTTCACAGTTGGTTAAGCACTGCTTAGAGCTTCCAATTATTTCACAAACCACAATATTCACATTTGACAGAAACCACAAGAATCAACATCTTGCCAAGTCAAATCCTACAGTCAATGATGTATTCCTGTATCATGTATACAATTTTCCAATATAATGAGAGCAATAATACGAATCTTTACCAAAAGATCAGTTGTCACAGTTGGCACAGATTGTACAGGTGCAGGACTTTCCTTGACTGGTTTGGGAGGTGGAGGAGGTGGTGGCAGTACATCATCCTGGGGCTCTGATTTTTTCTTGTACTCCAGAGCTAAAACCTTTGGAACAGACTCAGTTTTCTATTCAAGAAACAACAAATATTAATTAATGTTTTTTTAGAACAGAAATAATTATTAGAAATTTAAATGGAACTTTGGAAATAACAAACAAAATGAAAATGCTTGATAAAACAAAATGCAAATGCTTAATAACATTTTATGGTTTTAACTTTTACCTATGGCTAAAACTTGAATAAAAATGCTTGATAAAATAAGGCCCAAACTAATATTTGATTGTGGATAATCAAGAGAAAGATGGGATATAAAATTGCTTAAACAACAAATAAAAAAAAGAGATACTTCAGAATACTATTGCATTTAAAAAAGTTAAATAATCGTTCTTACCTTCACAAAAATTGCATTTAACATATTTCCTGAAAATCATTCAAACATAACATGTTAGAATCAATGAAAGTGCTACATGAAAAGAAAGAAAACAAAATCTTCCCTTTTAGAACAGTCAAACTCAACTGAAATGAAATCATCTTATTGTCCGTTGATAACCAAAACAGGTCCAAGGGGTTGTTTTTACCATACAACGTATCAAAATGGCAATAAGGGGAGTGCAAAAGTCATCTTTTAGAAATGTAAAATAAAATCAGAAGCTAAGAGAACAAAAATGAAGGTACTAAATATCAAATACAGCCAGCTATCTGGTACAAAGTTACAAACACAAATATCAGTAACATAAGCCATAAGAGAGGAGAATCAGTCACTATCATCATCTTATCTAGGAATGCCTGTACAACCCAACAACCTCTCTGGTAATGTCCTCCGTAGAGTGGCCTTACTGATGGGGCTCTGGGGAAACATCCACAGTGCTCTCCAAGTGTTAACACAAGGGGACAAAACATAAATAGAACATAACTGGTTTCGCAAAATTTCAGAAATTTACTAAGGCCAATACAAAACGACTCCTTTTAATCTCTCCACTTGAACTGAAACTTTCATTTCCATTTTCCTCACAATGGAAATATGCTCTCTTTTCCCCTAATACTTTCAATAATAACCTATTGATGCTGACAGTCAAAGTTAAGTTTCAAATGAATGTATAAAATAATTATTGATTACACAGGCCATTTAAACTCTCTTCTAATTGGCATAGATAAAAAAGGATATAGATACAAATTTACAATCAAGTAAAAAATAAAAATGCATAAAGTATCCACGTAGTATGAAAAAGCATTCTTGGCTACATGGAATCAGTTATTTCTACATCCAGACAACAATGCTGACAAAAGGTAGGATAAAAATACCAAGAATGTAAATTTCCTGATTCTCAAATATTATGGTTGTTCTCCAATGTCTCAACAGAAGTTAAATAACATTACATATTGTATATTTATTTGCATAGAGTCTGGACATGGTCTTTGAAGAAAAGAAATATCACCAGAAGAAGAGAATATACCTGACCAATACCTCCTTCCCACACTGGGCACATGAACACTTTCCATTCATCTCTTCCTTACATAAAAGGAATGAATATATATCCTTAATTCTAATTCCTTTCATCGGCCTATTCAGACCTTTCCAAACTTGCTTAGAACCCTTGTTTGGAGAATCCCAGAGAAGTCCATCTTCAAAGGCCTTCAATACATACAGAGGAACATGAAATTCTCCCAACCAGTATTTGTTTCCACTGCCTTCAGTCTCTTCAATTTTTCTACCATGTTTGACAGCACAGATCGGAATGTCTTTCTGGTTTCCAAAGTCCAACAAATACTTAGCCTCACCACCTTCATATATTTTCCCACAAACGGTGGCATTCCTGAAAGAAATGCCCTCTTTGTCCACAGCCTTACCATCATGACAATCTTCTGGATATACAAGATCCTTCCATTTAATATAAGCATCAAGATACCTAACCTGCAAACGTGTCCAGCATGTAAAAAAATAAACTAATTTCAGATCTTAAATGGTTTAAGCAGTTTGCATGTACATTTCATATTTCTTGAAAGCAACTAAATAACACCAAAAAACAGATAGACCTGAACTGCAAGTTGTGACACACTCCTAGCCCTTTCAACAGTTGCCCGCCAAGTATACTGCCTACTTCTTCTAGGGAAATCACAGCCTTCTACATAAAGAATTCCAGATATTTTCCTTTTTCCACCTGGATTGACACAAATTGTGGCAACATTAGACTCTTAGTGAGATAAGATAATATTATTAATGCCAAATAGAATGTATTAGTCAATGTACAGAGAAGCACACACCTTGGCGTCCAGCTCGCTTTGCTATTGCGTATGGTAATTGAAGTACTTGGGTGGAGAGCCTTCCACCTTTACACCAATAAAAATTCCCAAAAACTCTGGCATCAATTGGAGCAGTCATTGCTATGAGGGTACTGTTTTTCTGAAGTCGCTTTCCATTACCTCCCCGTTTTGCAGTTGTGACAGCAACACTTGTGCCTGTATGAGCAGCAGAAACTTGAGGGGACCAATCATCTACATGTTTAGTCCAACCTGCTGCTAGCGCAATGAGCTGAATGTTTTTCTCAAGCTGCAAAAAAAAAGTCAAAAACCCAGGATGTTCAGACTCTTTCTTTACATTGACAATTACAGGGCAATCTAACAACACAGTTCCCACATTCAAACAAAATGCTTAGAAATAAAACATAATATGCAAAAATATTGACAAAAGAGAAGCATATTTTTCCCCAGACAAATAGACTGCAATAAATTTTCCTTTTTGAAGATATTAGCCCAAAATTTGATTGTCTTTAGGGCAGAAGAAAGCATCAATTTCTGCACTACAAGTGAAAATTCTTATCTGTTTTACATATGGTACATGGACTTGGCCCTAGGGATTAGCTCAACCAGTCATCACCAAAGTTGTTGGGCATTTAGCTAGTTTTGTGCCAGCAGGTGTCCACTTCAAATCCCTATGGGTGAGGCATACTAGTGACTAGTCTACACCAAAAGGTTTACTAGGGATGCCATCCATGAATGTTGGGAAAAAAATTAGTGCATGGAGTCATCCTAGGAATAAAAATTTGTTTCAAATCTATTATGGGCTGGAAAAGTCAAGCATGTGTGTTTCCTCTTCTTTTATAAAGATTTGGTTTGAAACTTGCTTTGCTCATCCTTCAATGGTTTTTCTGTCACTTCTTATCTACTAAGATCATAGGGAGATTTCACGGCCTCTATAGAGGTTCAGAGCGGTCTTATAAGATCTAGCATACTTCATCATCTGTACAACTTATGAGATCTAGCATCCAAGTTAATAGCACATTCCAGCATCTACCAATTAAAATCTCATTTGTAGTGTGATTCAGCTACTTAACAATGCTTCTCACAAGGATGCATTGTTCTGGTACCCAATGAACTCTGACTGACGCAAATACCATTCCAGAAAATTTAATTTCTCTTGTCTATTCTAATCAAGAAAATTACAAATATAATAGAGAGAACTCATCAAGCTCTACTCAAATGCATTATGCATGCTTTGTAAACACTGCCAAAAGAATGGAAAAATATGGTTTCGAGCACAAAGAAATTGTGAAATACACTAACATAGCTTAGGATCTCAAAACTTCTCTGCCATTCTTGTAGTCACTTCTCTTAGTTTTGAGTAGACCTTGCCTGTAGGAGATCCTAAAATAAGGCTACATAAAGCATCTCTAGCAACTTTAATATTCAAGAAAGATCCCAATATGTGAATTTTTGAGTCAGCAATGACAATTCTAGTTCTTGTTGAATTCTCGAATGCAAATTTTGTCTTTCCACCTTTTCCGCTCAACCTGCCAATAGCTCAAGAAAGATGCTCTCCTTGGAGAGTTTTGACATCCTTAATCTCAAATGTCTCAACATACAGATCATCCAACCTCAAAAGTGCAATGGCGTCAGGTACATCAAACCCAAGCATAAATGCATGGACAAAATCAGCACACTTTTGAAGGTTACCAATTTCTGGGGTGTCTGGCCGTGACTTCAATTCGACTTTACGGGTCTGAAATAGCACAATTGAGAAAATCAAGTACCAGAAAAGTTAGAACATGCTACTTATTTTTAATTAATATTACTCCAACAAGAGAGATATGAGTTAAAAAAACTCACACAATAGTAGAAATAGCAATCTATATTAAAGTACCTGCAAATTCATCCGAATGTCAATATTCATCTGCACATAAATAGGAGTATAAATTTCCATCCAAATTTTCTTCAGGGGTGTGTATCTATGAGCTGGAACAGAGACCTTTCGAAACTCAGACCGGCCACTAGACATTTCATAAGCTGTCAATGGTTCAAATTTTGGCTTCATGGGGCCAATCTTCAATGATCCATGTTGCATGTCAGACATTTCATAAGGTGTCAATGGTTCAAATTTTGGCTTCATGGAGCCAATATTCAATGTTCCATGCTGCATGTCAGCCTCCTCCCCAACAGTAGCTTGTACAGTTGATTGTTCAACTGCCATAGGCTGAGGCTGTTCCATCAATTATGTATTCATCTTATCTCCTGTTTAAATAGCCAGAAAAAAAGGCATAAAATAAGCAACCACTGTATCTTTTAAGTTTAAACACTGGCAATAACAAAGAGAAATTCCTCATTTTTCCTTTAAACCCCGTAGGCCTACTTTTGTGGTCATTTGCTGGACATCAATAAAAATATCTAACTTTATCTTTTCTGATTAAAGGACCTTCACAAATTTGACCATTATTCACCAAATGAAGATATTTTCTTTGAGGTTTATTCAAAGATTTTGTAGGATTTGTCCTATTTAAGTTTACAAATGGTAATTTACTTACCCTTTTGTGAGCAAGTGGTTGATATTGTAAATTTGTAGCAACACTGTATAACCAAATTGTAGAAATACATACAAAAAGAAACAAATAATCACTCTCATAACATACTTAGTGACCAGTACAAGGTGGGCAATTTATGTATTGTTTGAATAGATTCTGTGATAATATGTAAAGAGCTTTCTCTCTTGAATTGTTTTGAATTTGTACCTTTTGTACAGTTTAAATTCAGACTGATATATAGACACAATAAAAAAATTTCTAAATAAAAAATGCATGCATATCATACATCTTGAAATCTAGTTGTGAGAATTCGAAGAGAGGCATGTGGTTTTAGTAAAGGACATAAAGTATCTAGTGCCTAATATTCCCCATTTAAGATAACATCAAGACAATTGAACAATCAAAAAATGAATTTGCTTTTTCAAGTTGGTTATTGAAGTAGTTAGTAGTACAGAAGTTAGGACTTTTGGCTATGGTTATGCACTTTGAATGCTCCTTTTTTAATCAACTCTATTTAATTATATGAAATAGAGTCACCATACTACTAACATACCTGATATGTACCCCCCTTTAAGTGTCATGAATTTGACCAATAAAACTCGCCAATATGTCACCTCACCCTTCTTGCACATGAGTTTAACTCACGGGAAGGACACGTATTGATGTGTTGGACTCACGATATGGAAAAAATTTAAAAAACATGCCGACTAGTGAAACAAAGTGACATTTCATCCAACATGACATCCTGTCATCAATTTCATGGTGTAATCAATGAATGGACCAATTAACAAAGACTAATCTGATCAAAGACAGGGGAGCTTAATATCCACAATAATATGTCAATAACATCATCTGATCAAAGACAAGGGAGCTTAAGATCCACAATAATATGTCAATAACATCATCAAAGACATGGGAGCTTAAGATCCACTCGAAATATTGAGACATTTCTAAACTCAAATACATTTCATATCTAGATATCTCAACACAATTATGGCTAACTTGAAAATCTACATACTCAAATCTTATTACTTTGTCACTGAACTTGATGAACGATCAGTGTTTCCTTGTCCTAGTCTACTATACTCTAAATGTGTTTGATCATTCAACGCAAATTTAAAGACAAGCATCAGCAAAAATTATGCTTGAAACACATGGCATAAACTAGACAATGAAGATAGGAGCAATTAAGCTCCAAAATGTCATATGCACATCCTTGAATGCCCCATATACCATTATTTGCAAGTCTCAGACCCAATATTTCAGAGTACAGAAAGCAACATTGAAAAACATGCATAGAAAGTAAAAATTTTGTCACAGTAATAGCAAGTCAAATAATCCAAAATCTCAAAATTCGCACATCCTTGAATGCCCCATATATCATTATTTGCAAGTCTCAGGCCCAGTATTTCAGAGTACAGAAAGCAACATTAAAAAATATGCATAGAAAGTAAATCTAATGTCACAGCAATAGTAGGTCAAATAATACAAAATCTCAAAAGTCACGGGTTAGATATAATCTAAGTTCTTAACAAATGTGCTTAACCGATCCCTACGAAAGGCAATCTATCAGCCTTTATAAACAAACTTCAATAGTAAACATTATGAATTTCATGATTGTGAAACAAACTTCAATATTAAACAAACTTCAATAGTAAACAAACTTCAGCATTATGAAGGCTGCATGCAAAACCATGATTGTGAAATAGATACATCTAAAATAGAAGTTGGCTATCTACCCATCCAACCATATGAGTGGATAACTAAATGTTTTATCTTTGTCCCATTTTTTAATGTTCTTAGATATAAACTACTACCTAGTTTATGCTGCCATTGCAACATCAAAAAGCTAACTGACAGCCTTACCTTCATTATGATGATTTTACAATTTAGTTTTACCTAAATATTCATGTCTCTGTCCTTTTCTTTATTGGACTAGTTTGCCAGTTGTTTATGGCTTGATTCCCATATAGAAGCCGTATCTGTCTTTTGAAAGCAAGATGAATCCTTCTTGCCTTCTGGAACACCCCAGTACTGTAGTATTGATTTTCTTATGTCGTCATAAAAAGGACCTGAGAACTCTAATATCTCTATGAACTTTATGGCATCCCTTTTGTTGTAATACCTGTACATGGTAGTTGGATTTGATGCAGAATCAGACCTACAGCATCATGTCCAGAGAAAAGATTGAATTATAAGAGAATTTGGAAAATTTATCCAAAGGAGCAAATCAAGATTTTCCTGCAAACTTACAACCGAGGGTTAAATGCAAAAAATAGCTTCAACAAACCTGGGGCAGATATCCTAAGTAGGCTATATGAAGAATTGCACCAAAAATACTTTTGAAATTAGCCAATACCATTAAGCCTAAAATATTTAGTTAACATTGTGTTACTCTAAAGTTAAAACACTTCACTAATAACTTTGAATTACACCAATAGGTAGCCACAAGTACCAAAGAAGACACGCCCATATGGGTCAATACCAAAGATCTCAGCTCCACTCAATGACTTTGATGCTCTTGATCCCTGGGCATCAATTTTCTCCACAACACACTCTGGACAATACCATGCTCCTTCTGGTAAATGAGCTTTGGAAAGACCAACACATCGAAAATGATATGCAGATGGGAAACCATCACAACAAATCAAATTCCCATCCATTCCACATAGGCAGCATTCATCACTGTTTAAATCCTCTCCATCTTTCACCTCGGGACTTGTAAACTCGGTCTGTCCATTCTTAGAGTAACTATGCTTGTTCTGTGAGACTGAATTGTCTGAATGAAAATTTGTGTTTTCAAGTGTCACTTCGCTTGAATTGGACCTCCTCTACCCATCTACTTTGGTACAAGAAACCCTCTTTCTTTTTGAATAGCAGGGATTTATTTCAATCAATCCAGTTGCACCAGAAGAAAAGTTATTTTTCACATTTGCATCTGTATCTTGTTCAAAGTTTACCCGCATGTTGATTTCTGTTCGAAATTCCTCAGCCTCCATTATATCATCGCAAAGAAACTGCAAAATTGTTAGCTTTGTGGAAGGCAATATGGTATAGTACTCGCCATTCAAAAGCTTCAAATGAGAAATATTCTGTCCCAGGTGACTACTAAAACCCTGAGTTGAAAGATATTCTACCAGGTAAACTGGCCGGGTAAATTAAATATCTTCAACCTCGCATTCCTCTTTCGGAACCAAAAGGGTTTCAATATATCTTTCCTCCTTCCATTCCTCCTTCGGAACCTGAAGTGTTTCAGTAATTTCCATCTTGCATTCCTCTGCGGAATCCATGGTGGTTTACCCCAAAGCAAAACCTTCCCCCTCCTGAATTACGCATGCAATATCAAGAGCTAAGTATGATTCAAACACAATTACCATTAAGTAGCAAAGAAGGACTCATAGATAGTTATTATTGTTGGGAATTTATAGAGGCCAGGGCTGACCATGGTGGGACCTCCAAGTAGATGTAAATGGGGCCAACGGTTAAACCCTGGCTCGCTGGTGCGATGATGCCAGATCGAATACACAGATTTGCATGAGAACACCTTGCTAAATATTATTATCGATTTCCAAAAATAGCCACCTCGAACTCTTCCTCCCTCTGATTCCTCCTCCTCGTCCTCCATAACTATAAGCATTAATCCACTCGCCCACGAAAACAAAAAGAACCTCTTATTTGTAAAAAGTCAACAAAAGATGGTGCCATCGCTATAGCGGCGGTCAAGCGTGGATACAGTGACGTCCAAAAGTTTAGGCATGGATACAGCGATGTCTAAGAGTCCCGACATGGATACAACGATGGCTAGGCATGGATACAGCGGCACCTCGTTCCCGTTACATCAGATTTTACACCAAAAAGTAAGAAACGTGGAAAACCTCCGTGGAAAAATCTTCGCTTTTGTACTAGTGTTGAGTAAATGGTGGGTGATGTGGATAGGAGATCCCAAAAGGATAGATCTCAAGTCTAGGTGGTCCTCAGGTGTAGGGATAAGGGTGCCACAGAGCCTTCCTTTGAGAATTTTCGTGGAAACCTCTCTTTCTAACTTTTTACCAAGGGAACTGCTTCTTTCTCACTATGATAGAGCAGTGATAGGGAATAACCGTGCCTTGTACAAGAGGTAAAGGAAGTGGCACCTCCTATTGTCAAAATATTAAAGGCGTTGCTGAAGAAGGTACCACTTATTGAATTAAAGGCAGGAGAAGTGTTGGATTTTCATATGCAGGATTGATGTGTGGGATAGTATTTCACTTCACAATTTGGGATTTGGGGAAAATACTAATGTTTGGGACCTGATCAAATGATGATGATGAGATTTATGTGTAACAGAACGCCCCCCAAAGCACGTGGCTAGAGAGATATGATAGACAAGAGCTTTGAAAGAAAAATTTATCACTTTGAGGAAACAATCGACTTGATCGGATATCATCAACCAGGCATCTGCAATACATCAATACTTTTGATTCATGAATCAAATGTGTCCTCATCATGGTTGTAGACCAATACAAGGTAGATCCATGAGAGAGATTAACAAACATGGCTACTAGAATACAACGTAGATCCATGTGATAGAGAACTCAAACTTGGGACATAGCTACTAGAAATACACTGTAGATCTATGTCAAATGAACACAAATTTGATCACAGCCATGAACATACAAATGTGGATCCATGTTGGGAATTCATACAATATAGTCCATCGCAACTTGGGCAGAAAGTTATGAGTGCTTTTAACATATGCCCAGGGTTTTCGTCTCGTCTTCCACAAAGTATGATTCTATCCATGTGATTACAATGATTTGAAGTCGAACATGGAATAAGCCACTTGATTACCAGTCAATGATGTGAACCATTAACAAGTACGAGGGAAATCACCATTGATGTCAATGATTCCTAAGGTACCCTAGTACAATCTACTGAGTGTGAATAGATGATTTGATGTCGAACACTTAGTCAAGTCTATCGATCAAAGGTCAATGATGTGAACCTATGTCTAGAGCGAGAGAACCTGTCATTGAGGCATACATATCTCAAGGTACTAAACTTGTTTCTAAGACTAATTCCTAGATGATGAGATGGTGTTGACAGGAATAGCCTCGTCGAAGGAGGGACATGATGAATCCAACATCGACGACACAAAACTTGGAACAAAGTTCTGGAATGTTGTAGATAATTTAACCATAGGAATGAATCAAAAGGTACTGACACAAAGGTTGTTTTTACTATAGAGGTAAACTTTCAACTTCCCTTTGAACATCGGGAAGCATGAAAAAAGACTTGGTAGCATTGAATCGATGATGCAGAACAAAATGTGACATTGGAAAATGCAATCTTTGAAATACTCAAAAGAGTGACATGACTCATGAAAGTGGATTGTCTCAGAGACAATATGAATACCCAATTGACTGTATGAAATGCAGACAAGTGCCATGTTCAAAGGTGATGACAAACTGCCATTTTATTTGCAAAATGAATTTATTCTCTTCCCTTAATTTCCCCATCATGTTTGATGAGTGCCTCTTTTATTTTTTAGGAGTTCAAAGAGGGTAAAAAACACTCGTTGTAGCTCATCCAAAGACAAGTCCATTCTCATACATTTTACAAAAATGAGAAAGGAGGAGTTCATTCCCAAAAGGGGGTCTCTCAGTGTTTAGTTCAATGATTCTAATGAAAGTTAACTCGGTATCATTCATGTTTAGAGTGTCTAAACGAATACAGAATAAGACTCCAAAGGGTCCTTTTTCGTAAATAGTCAATCCGAACTGAAAAAGAGATAAACCATCGTCGAAAAGATGACTCTTTAAGTAATTTTATGAGCGTGAAGAAGACAAGTGCACTCAACAATCTTTTCACATTTAGGGATTCCGAAAATATTTTAAGGAAGACTCCAATAGGTTTCTTTTGCTTGATGAACAGGTTTTACGAGCCTGAAAAGAATCAGAAAAAGACTTGGAACTTTGATTCTAGGTTTTGGGAGCGTGATCAAAGTGTCAAAATTAACGCTTAAAGACCTTTTCCATTTTTTAGAAGTAAGAAAAAGTCAAAAAATGAACTTCCCCATAGCCAATACTGTTTATTTCCATCCTTGCAAGACTCTTAAAAAGGCTATTAGTCTCCCAAAATATTTAAAATGAATTTTATAAAGTCTCCCAAAATATTTAAAATGACTTTTATAAACTATGTAAAAGGGTATTTTTGATCAAAATGATTTAAAAACATTAAAATAATAAAAAAACCTTAAAAATATTTTATAAAAGATAACTAAAATAGTAAAAATCACAACATTTACCATTTTACCAAGTCTTGGAGCATTTTGGGAGAATTGAGGTGTAGATTTCAATCGGATATTGCGAAGCCATAATCCGTATGTTTTCCACATCGTCAGATCCAAGTAATAGCTACAAACCTCCCCTTCCTTTTTATGTTTTCATTTTTTATTTTTGTTGGGTTTTGGAGCCTTAAGAGAAACCCTAAAAAATGCATGGCGCACACCGCTTTTGGCCTTTACAGGAAGAGCGGTGCCCGATAAGAACCGCATTTTTTTAGTTTTGCTCAGGCAGTGGCATCACTCTATCCTAAAGGGACAAGCGCGGTGTTGGCTGTGAGGTCCAACAAACACATGCCCTAGTCAAATTAAAAGTTTTCAAGCATTTTTAATGGTGGAATATGCTTCTAAATGGCTCATTAATGGTTTTTGACAGGTCATTTGGTAAAAAATGGTGACTTCGAAGGAGAGACAACATGATGATGATGATTCCCATGACGCAAGAGATGCAAGTTGTATAGTTTCCTTGAGAGGATATGGCATCTTAAAAATATTTCGTACTTCTAGAATGGTTTCACATGCACATCTACTGGAGTACATCCTATGGATGTGGAATCTAAAACAATAGTATTTTAAGGTGGGACCACATATTGTGACTGTGGAGGTGGAAGATATATATTTCCTGATAGGGCTATATAGACGAGGAGGTCCTATTTATCTGATTGGTTCCTGAGGTGGGGATGTGACTACACAGGAGTTGATTGATCGCCATTGTTTCCCAAGTACAAAAATGTCAGGTAAGATGATCCCTATCAACGCTGTGAGGGATCTATCGCTTTAGACTATTATATTTACTATGCAAAGGGTGGCTAGGAGCCAAAAAACTCACCAAGCATCCTGGGCACATATGTTGTATGCCATGCAGGCCATGGAACCCATGGTATATAACTGTGCCAAGGAATTATTACTTGTGTTCAAGGATCAGCTAACAAAATGTAGACAAGGAGAGCCGAAATTTTGTGGATATGGGACCATCCTAGCATGTTTCTTCTTTGAGAGGGCACCCCTCATGACTCCCCAGGTTGTATTTACAGAGCTTAGGGATATAGACCACTACATGTTGCGGTGGGTGGATATCATGGCCCGCACAGGAGGTGGCGGAGGCAAGGTTAAGTTCGAGGTTTCCTTCTTTCATCGATAGAGTGATCAGATCCTCATGATTGAGGACTATGCATATGCATGGACCAAATTTCAAGGAGATCTCTACCTACCACTACCACATGGCACTCAGTGGGGTGACATCTGTAAGAAGCAATACCTAAGATGTTGATTATGTTTTTATATTTTTCATGTTTTATAATTTTTATGGATGATAATAAGACCTGAATTTTACATGTAGATGTTGGTGATGCATGACCTGGGAGATACTCCCCAATGGATAGGTGAGCAGGAGCTATCTTTTTCCATAGGGGCGATGATGAGCTCACAGAGCTGGAGGAGAACCTGGATCAACTAAATCTGGATATCCTGAATGCTGCTATAGATGACCTCCCTAGGAGGTTTCAGAGACATACTATGGGAGTATCATGCCGCTTCAGTCGCTTGCTACGTAGAATAGTAAGGGCCATTATGTGCTACCACGAGAACCATTAGAGTGGTTTGCATGATGTATCACTGAAAGCTTAGCTAGCTTCATGATTTTTGTATCATTTTGTATGCACTTTGTATGCCTAAAAGACACGGTGCTTCAGATGAGGTCTCGTGACCATATTTTTTGTAAAAACACTTTTTATACATACATATATACATATATATATATATATATATATATATATATATATATACTCAATTCCGGTGTTTACATGTGCTTCAAATGGATGAATTATATTTACATGAGTTTCTACTTTTATTTTAAGTTATGATTGACCATGTTTATTTTAACAAGTTATGAATGGGCAATATGTCAGTCCAGAATGAAATTTGCTAATGAATCAACAATCATTTATCAGACCTAGGTATATGCCTATAAGTGATGAAATCAAATGACCTTCCTAATAGATGCACTCTCTAAAAGAGGTGGAGAAGTGTAGGGTTCCTGATAGTGTAGATGTGATTTAGGTGACAAACCACTAGTTGAGAGTCCATAAACACTACCAAATCATGAATGTCCCGAGATGTAACCTCGTTGAGTAATCCTATCACTGCCTGATACTCAATGATGTTGTTGGTAGCTGGACCAATACAAACCGCTCATGAACTAACTAAATCCTAAGCTAGGGAATACAATACCCAAGCCGCTGAAGCAAGGTTCAAGGTATGGCAACATGCACCATCAGCGAAACTGTAGAAATCCATCCAATATGCATAACCAAAATGTTGTATAAACAGTATGGACATAAACTCAAAACCATATTGAAAAATGACAAAACACACTAAAATAAAAATATACATATATACAAGGTACCATACATAAATTTCTTAGGCATAGTACCTCTTCAGGTACAACCCATTGCGAGGTTGCCCGAAGGCTATCCCATCATAATCTACGATCTCATAAGCCCCTTTCTCTAATACCTTACTAATGATAAAGGGACCGTACCACATGGATTCAAACTTTCCATTCCCTACTTTATCATGTCTCTGATCATAAGTCAGGACTAGGTCACCTTCGTTGAAGACACGAGGTTGAACAAACTTGTCATATTGTGCCTTGATGCATTTTTTGTGTGCCTCATTAGCCAAGGAAGTATCTCTTCTACTTTCATCAAGGTTAGTCAAGTACAGGAATCTCTCTTCCTCGATGGAAGTGTGTGGGAGAATTTCTACTACGAGTTTAAGTGACAGGATTTGACACTCCATAGGAAGCACAACTCCTAGTTCATAGACTAGCTGAAAGGGTGTGAAACTAGTTGGCATTTTTATTGAAGTCCTATAAGCCCAAAGTGTGGAAAAGAGAGTTAAGTGCCAGTTGGATTTGTGATATCTAACCACCCTATGCATCATAGTTTTCAAAACTTTGTTAATGGCATCGACCTAACCATTAGCTTGAGGGTAATACAGAGTTGAGTTTTCATGGCGAAAATCCAACTTAGCACTCAGCTCAGCCATAATATGATTCCAGAAATGAGATCTGTGGTCAGTGACTATAGCTTGAGGGACTCCAAACCTAGCGATCACATGGTTGAATAAAAAGAGGTCGGTGGTCTTACCATCCTCTACATATGCAAGCGTTGCCTCAACCCATTTTATGAAATAATCCATGGCTATGATGATGTAACCATGCCCCTCGGCTGAGGTAGGTTTGCAATGCATAAAATCAATACCCCATTTGAAAAAAGGGCCAAATCCAATGACAAGGTGTAAAGGAGAAGGGTGGGTGTGATTTTTTGGATAAAAGTGTTTACAGGGTTGGCATTTCTTAACCGCCTCATGACAATATTTGAAGATTGAAGGCCAGAAATACCCAGCGCGAAGGATTTTTTGGGCTATAGCCATCTCAGAAAGATGACCGCCACATGCTCTAGAATGGAAATCATTCAAAACTGTTTCATCCTCTTCATGAGTAAGGCATCGTCGAAGGATATAATCAATACCACCTCGATACAATGTATCATTCAGAATGAGCTAGTACTTTGTGTGGTGACAAATATGAAGACGATCATCATAGGATATGTCAGGATGAAATCTCTGAGTTTAGAGATAGATGATCAAATCTCCATACCATGGGTCAATTGTGCTTATCAAGAACAATAATTCATCCAGAAATGAATCATTGGGCTCAACTTCTATCAAAGCACAGGGAACATCACACATCAACTCCCCAAAACCCAAGTATTTCTTCAAAGTATCCTTAATGAACTCAAGATCAAATTCATGTAGGATAACAATCCAACACGAATATTTCCCCCACAGTACTTGACGAGTCAAAATATAGTACATAGGGTTTTGATTTGCGAGTACTATTGTGGTACGAAGCAAAATGTAATGACAAAATTTCTGAACAACAATGACTATGGCCAAATCTAACTTCTCCACACATGAGTAATGAGTTTCAGAGTCAATGACTCTTACTCATGTAATATATCACATGTTCTTGGCCATTGGGATTTTCCTGTGCTAAAACCATTCTGATGGTAGTAGTGGAGTAAACAACGTACAAGATAATTTCCTTCGAATAATATGGAGGGTGTATCATGGGTGAATGGGTCAAAGTATGCTTCAGATTATAAAAGGCTTGTTGGGCTTGGTCATCCTAGAAGAACGGAGTGTCCTTATTCAAGAGACACATATAACCATACGTTTTCTCAGCGAAGTTGCACACGAAATGACAAATAAGGTTTTCCTTCCCTTGCAAACTTTGGAGCTCAGTAAGGTTTGTCAGGGCAGGTAAGGCCAAGATAGCAACAATTTTTAGAGGATCAATCCAGATGCCATCTTTGGAAACCATGAATCCAAGAAGGCATCCAGTCTCAACACAAAAGACACATTTGTGTGGATTCAACCGTATGTTAAATGATGACATCTAAGGAAAATTTCTCTAAGGTTCCCTGGATGGTCCTCCCATTGCTGTGAATGAGTGGGGAGATCATCATGGTATGGTTCCACAATGTGCTTGATATCATGAAAGGCATAGGACATGGATCGTTGGAGTGTAGATCTTGCATTCTTTAGGCCAAAATGTAACTTCCGATATGCGAAGGTTCCCCATGGGAAAATGAATGTCATTTTATGCTGATCAATAGGTATAATCTCTATCTAATTGTAGCCAGAAAATCCATCCATAAATGAAAAGATGACTCTCCCAGCACAGTTATCGATGATCTGATCGATGTGTGGAGTAGGCAAATTGTCCTTAGGACAAGCCTTATTCAAGTCTTAAAAATCGATACAAAATATAATAGTGCCTTGATTTTTGGTTACAGGGACAATGTTAGATACCCATTTCATCAGGGGTACAGGATAAATAAACCCCTCCTTCAGAATTTTTTCTACTTCAGCTTTGATAGCCACAGCCTTCCTAAGATGGACTTGACGTATTTTTGTTGGATGGGCTTCGCCATGGGATAAGTTTTAATACCATGTACGACAATTGATTGATTGATACCAAGAATATCCTCATAAGTCTAAGAAAAAATATCACAGAATTATTTGAAAAGATCTCTAAAACTTTCAGTTTCATCTGTCGAGCAGTTTTGGCCTACGTGAACATGCTCAACAGTTCCGATCTTGACTAATATGTCAATCGAGTTTGTCTTAGTTATGTTACAAATATTTCCTTCATAATTTGTGTCTTGCAACAATACAAGCATTTGCAGATGGGTGACAATATCAGTATTGATAAGTGATACAAGGTCAAAACCTATTGAACTGGCATTGGGAAGAAAAGAAGATCAATGATGGTGATCTTCCCATATGGGTTCATTCCCACTCATGATATCCATGATGGAATATTCTGAAGGAAAATTTTGTGTTAGATAGTCTAGAGTGGGAAGAGAGGGTTCTAGAAAGTAGGGAAAGTGGTAAGGATCTGAAGCTACCAAATGAATATCATCTGGCTGGAAATTAGAGGTAGATTGGACAACATCATACAGTGCTTCATAGGGGCCAAGAGAGGATGACTCAAAAAATTATTTTCCCTTGGTACTATAACAAGTAGTGGAAATCATGTTCATGGTCGCTACTTTTGTACTAGGAGGGGCAGAAGGAAACACTCCCATAAGGGTTGAATCCTTCAGCATACCTACCTCAATTGACTAATAGAGGGGACTGACCTAGCATAGGGATTTTATTCGTGGCGGGAGTAGTAACATCCAATGAACAAAATTCAAGTTGATAGATAGTTACAATTTTTTCAAAATGAGGAAACTGGAGAGTTCAAAAGACTGTCAAAGCAACGAAAACCATGGCATAGAACTAGTTTCTCCCTAATTGGAGATTGTAATCTAACGGGGCATCAACTACTTCCACCTAAATAGAAACAATTCCCCCCCCAAGCTTGACTAAAAGGGTCGGTAACAGACCATGAGGCTGGAAACCTCATCCATCAAAAGATTTTAATGTCGTAAGATACTTTTTAAGCTCAGGAGAACCAATGGATCTCCAATAGGCTATAGACAAGATTGAGGTTGAAGCTCCTTCATCCAGAATGGTCCGATGGACCTTTCTCCCAACTAATCTAGAGGCAATATGAAATGCGAGTTGGTGAGGTAATATGGATTTATAGTTCTCTACATTGAAATGAATCAAGTTGGTGTTATCTGGGTCTAATACCCCAAAAGCCTTTAGCAGGTTTTTATGATGCGTTGGACAACTTTGGAGTACCTCAAGGGCAGACATCGCACAAGGTGCCTGAGCTAAATATTAAACAACATTATAGAATTATGCAGCTCAAGAATTGGGATTGAAAATAACCTTTCTGAGGGTAGCCTTAGAAGGTAGTAAAATAAAATCAAGATTAGGTTTTTCAATCACAAGAGGGAAATTAAATGAAGATGGAGGGGAACTAGTAGAAGGAAATTTCTCGGAAGAATGATTTTCATCCTTTTTCTCTACTAGCTTGTCATATGAATGACTACACGTATTTAAATTGATGGTATATGAGGACATCATTCTGATTTCTTTTGTAGAACCAGAGATCCCTTGATTAGACATGTGGTCTACCAATTGTTGTTGAGACAGGACGAGATCAGTAAGCACCGTGGGTGTGGGATTACTTTTCTAGAATTTAGTAATATATTTGTGATAAGGGAAATCCTTTGTGAATTGATACCCCCCACATAATAAGAACGGGTAATTAGATTTTATCTTCCCTCTATTATCATTCTCAGTGGCCGTAGCCTTGGTATTATCCTATTGGTTTCCAGGTTTTTTATTTTTACCTTTTCTGTTTTTCTTATTGCCAGGTGTTTGTGTACTTTGAATAGAATTTACCTCGACATAAACCATAGGAGTTGAAGGAGTAGTAGCGTAAGAATTAGGTTTCTTGGCAGGCTTGGCTACTGATGAGGGTTGGATTAAACCAACAACCACATCAACAGGAGTCTCTGCAGGTAGCTTCGCAGGGTTTGTGTTGGGACGAGGAGCTTGAGGGATTAGGTCATACAAAGTTCTGGATTGGGAATATACCAAGTCCAAATACTAAGCATGACTGATATCCTGCTCTTTGGTAACAACACCACCCATAGCCACATCTTAGTAAATGGGAGGCAACAAGGATTTGATGAACCAATCAGCTAACAGTTGGTCCGGGATAGGAGCTTTAATAAGTCGTCTCCACTATCTCCACTCATGGATATGATCTGATATGTGTGTGGAGGTATTTTGACAGAGTGAGGTAAATAGGGCCGTACCCGTTTTGTAATGAATGGGTAGCTAAAAGTGTGAGAGAAAAATGGTTTCCAATGAGCTAAAATCCAAAAAAAAATGTTGTGGAAGTTCAATATACCACTTTCCAGCTGTACCAGTCAAATTTCGTTGGAAGAGTCTCAAACAAATTGAGTCATCCATCAAGGAGTTTGAAGAACACCATATATGAAAATTCATGACATGAGTTTTGGGATCATCTCCCTGATTCCCATTAAAATTTCTAATGTCTAATGGAAACTTGACTAGAATAGTAGGCCATGAAGGGTTATGCTTAATGGGATCATTTATCAACTTGGAAAAATCAGGTAGGTCCAAATTTGTTAGGAATGGAAGTTGTCGATTAGGTTCATCATTTTGGTAGTATTGATAAGGCATATGTGTACTAGTAGGATCATAAGTTGACTGATATATTGGCTTCTGAGATGGTCGATGGGTAGATGACTCTCTCGAAGAGACTCCCAAAGGGGGTGGGCCTCTGGGTGGTGGTGGAAGTCCAGGTGGTGGGCCTCTTGGTGGTGTTCCTCCATAAGGTGGAACCCCAAGTGGTGGAACCCTAGAAGTTGGGCCTCTGGGTGGTGGTCGCCACAAAGGTGTGCCTCCAGGTGGTGGTCCTCAAGGTGATTGTCCTTCATTAGGCAGAACTCCGCTAGGTGGGCCTCCGCCTAGTGGCCCTCCAAAGGGTGGACCACCATAAGGTGGCACTTTGGCACCTCCAGTAGTAAGAATATGCATTCCTCCCATTGTTGGCATTTAGGACCAATTAGGTTTCCCCCATGGCGTAAACATGTTTCTAGGGCAAGGGATCCCAGGATACATAGTTCCTGTAGATGTAGGTTGATAGTTCATATTTTCTACAGGTAGTTGATTCGATGGGTAACCATAACCCCAAGAAGACTGGTTGACTGCAAGTTGTGCCCCTAAGGGTTGTCTTGAAGTCGATGGAGGGTTTACCATATTGGTATGGGTAGGAGGAACAACCAATGTGGGTTTTCCTACAGCATAAGTCTATCCAGTACTAGTAGAAACTCCACTAAGAGATAATGCAACTCACGCCAAGGGTTTCCTCCTGACGTTGGAATGTACTGACACCATTTGAGTTGAGGATTCCCCCCCAACTATAGAGGTTGTGGGAGGACTAGAAAAATACCTAGGATCTAAAAATGTAGGGTTGGAGGTTTGACCTGGATTATGAGGATTCACACTATGAGCTGGGACATATTCAATAGGAGCTAAGGTCTCAGCAAGTGAATGATATCCAAAAGGCCATGGATCTAAAAGACAAGGTAAAAGAGTGTACATAGGTTCTTTGTGAGGTATAGTTATGGCCATAACTCTTTCCATACTCTCTTGAAAATTATAAGCATGATCAAGAGATGCTTGAATTCTCCTATATTCATCATCACCTAGAGGAGGGTTCTCAAAAGAAGGTCTAGTAACCCCAAATTCAGCAATGGCTTGATCCATAGAAGTTCTCCAGAAAGGAGCATTAGGTCCATACTTAGTTTCATCAGGACTATTGATATGACCTTCCATCAGAGAATGAAAGGAAGTGTCATTCGTAGGAGGCTGTTGGACCAAGGGATTAATATAAGAAGCAAATTGATCTCCACTTTCTACAACTGGACTTCCTTCCACATGGGATTTAGTTGCAAACACCTTGATCTGTGGCTTCCATTGGGCCTTCCCCTGTAGGAGGAGGAAAGTTGGGTGGAAAGGCCTGGTTTCTTCTAGATCGTCTCAACTGAAACTCGACCACATTGTAAAAAGTCACTAAACCTAACCTAGGATTTCAAAACTAAGGAAATCACACAAAACTTTCTCCTACACAAACTACAGGCCATAAGCAAACTTAAGTTACAAGAGGGGATGAATAAGCCGGTTCCTCATCAGGATTGTCAGGTTTTTACAACTTGCAATATACCGTAGGGTCCAACAGTAAAACACAGTAAGGAGAATCAACCGTCCCTCACCTGAATACCTGACTACCTAGATGACATGTGTGTAGTAATCTCCCCAAGTGTTGATCTCGGTGTATTGCTCCAACAAGATGACCAAAGGGGATTTTCTCAGATGGTCTCAAGAATCCTTGAAGAACTGCGTAGGTCCTGGGTTACAATGTAGGAAATAAATGATTGCTCCTACGTTTTATGATGTTGGAATACGTCTCTAACCTATCACTCAAGTTACTAAAATTTTTAACCTATAGCTACCATTAATATTAAGTTGAATGGTTAGGTGAATGCATGGAGTTATGATAGAAATGTAAAACCATGCAATTATGATATGCAAATTCTTTCACATTACCTTTCAAAGCATGCCTACTTACGGGAAGGAGAGAGTATTTCTTTTTTCCGATTTTGTTTCAAAACCAAAACTTTCCCAAATAGTCTAACTCATCAAAAATTTCCAAGAATACAAACAAACAAGAAACTTCTAAAATAATATTTGAAATAAAGTAAATAGGGAGAAATCTCTTTTCTAAAAATAAAGACAAAAAAACACTCAAAGGCATACGAAGTACTTTTTCAATTTTTTCTTCAAAAATGTAAAGATCTAACTTAAAACTACTAATATTTTTTCTTTTGATTGAGACAAGAATGTAAAAATAATGAAGAAAAAATGGAGATTTGAAAGCTTATGAGACTGGTCAGAGACCCAATAATTCATATTCAAACATAATTATAACCAAATCTCAACAAAAAAATTTCTTCTTTAACAAGAAAAAAGAAGTCCTTCGTGAACTTAACGAAAAAAATGAAAGAAAGAAACCAACAAGCAAGTCTTCATTTTCAGTCATATCAAACAGTAAAAACAATATCTAACTGAGCTAAAGTTTCCAAGCACTCCTTTCAAAAGATAAAAACCAAGCATACAAACAATGAAGATGATGAGCCTAACCTAGATTTTGAATTCAACAAATAAGCATTTACCACATCTAGGCTTTGAATTTCAACTACTCAGATCTCTGCAAGAAAGCCCAAACATTCAAAACTAAAAGCAAAAAACCAAAACAAATTTTGCAATGACAAGTCTTAAAAAATCCTACCTAGCATCGCTTCTTGAGGGTCACTGACAGAGTGGTTCTGAGGCAGCACCGCTTCCTGATTACTGAACACAAGCGGTGGCACCGCTTATTGAGCATTGAACATAGGAGGTGGCACTACTTATTGCCCACAGTACATGCACAGTGTTCTGTAGAAGTCAGAAAACCAAAGAATGTCGAAAAGGAAAGTTAATCACTGAAGTACTAGCATAAAAATCATGAATTGATAGGAATATAAAGTACATAAGGTAAGAAAGACTCATATATGAACAAATCTAATGATACTAAACCAAGATCTCACTAGATCAACTAGTAGATCTGACTAATAAAAGATTGGAGCTTGGATTTCAGACACGAGTTGAATACCAAGGAAGATTGGATGTACTAAAATATCTTTCCCAGCAGAGTCACCAGATTTGTTTCTAGGAAAAATTCACCTCCTGCGGACATGAGTTGTTCCTCTAGTCTGAATGGTTCGGATCTAGAACAAATAATTCACAACAGAATTGGAATACTTTCCCTAGAATGGGTGGAAATATGGAATGAGTCTCTTTGATGGAATAGTGTAGATATTTACTGTAATGATAGCTCTTCACGAATGTACCTACATGATCACATGAAAACCAACAAACGAGATAAAAAAGCACCAGGATATGATCCACTATTCTATGTTAGTGACTAAGGAATCCAACAATAAAATACATGATAATAACACAACATAATTTATGGGAAAGGAACCAATTTTTCATTAAAGAATGAAGAAGAAGTTTACAACCTTTTCCTTAGTGTCGATGTGCTCCTTCACAATGCCAATATCTTGTCCCCAAAATCTCCAACTTGCTCCCTCTATGCTCACCCTACTGATTTAGGCTAGAATGTCAATGCAATAGCATAACTTTTCTCTCTCTTAACCATCAATATGAGCATGCTTTTATAGGACTTGGGAGGATAGAGAAGGTTTATTAAATGGTGGGTGAGGTGGATAGGATATCCCAAAAGGATGGATCTCAAGTCCAGGAAGGTGTAGGGATAAGTGTGTCACGAAGCCTTCCTTCGAGAAGATTTATGGAAACCTCTCTTTTTAACTTTCTACTAAGGTCACCACTTCTTGCTCAATATGATAGAGCGATGACAGGGCAGAACCATGCCTTGTAAAAGAGGTAAAGGCGGTGGAATTACCTATTGTCAAAAGATTAAAGGTGTTGATAAAGAAGGTACCGCTTATTGACTTAAAGGCAGTAGTGGTGCTAGATTTTCATATGCAAAATTGATGTCTTGGCCAGTATTTCACTTAACAATTTGGGATTCAAGAAAAACACTAATGTTTGGGACCTCATCACATGATGATGATGAGATTTATGTGTAACAAGGAACAACTCATATTGTCCATACATTCGAAGCTAGGGACAAAGTACTCTTTGTTTGTAAGAACATTTCACTCTAGCAAGCTCACAGCTCAAAAATGGTGCATTCTTGTACTGGATGAGTTCATGGAGTCATTGAACCAAGATCAATACAAGCTAGTGTACATGGGTACCATCAAATATATTAAATACCAAGCTCTTCCTGTATGGGTTTTGAATCTATCCAAAGGAAAAAATAAATCTAAGGATTCGAGGCATCAAGACAAGAAGAAGAAAGACATACCCAAATATTCAGATGGGGGTTTGAATCCTTACAAGGACAAGGACAAGAAGAAGAAAGAGAAGACCAAATGTAGATACTATCACAAAGGGTAGTATCCATAGATTTCATATATGAATAAAACCATAGACATGATGGTGCAACTATTGGAGAAGAACAACATCCCAGTTCTTGAGGGCGCAAGGAAGAAGGATGCTGGTTCAGGCTCAAACAACAAGGAGAGGTGCCATGCATTGGTTTATGGATATTTAGACTATTCTTCCTTCATTATAGATTCGGTATATTCAAGGCACATGTACTCTGTCAAATATTTCTTCTCATCCATGTATTCTGATAGTGGCCCAACTGTTCGAATGGGTGATGATTCAAAGATCCAATCCAAAGGGATTGGTAGGATGTATCTTGCCCGAGCTCAAAATAGCACCGGGGGAATGCTCTTAGCCTCCACACCAAGATTATGTAAGTGATGAATATCTTTATGATATTTATGATTCTGATATTGCTGAATATTATGATTAATATCATGGATCACCCATTTGGCCCAAATGGGTTGAGAAAACCATTGAAGTAGCTAGGGATTTGGCTGGAAATCCACTAGATCCTAGAAAGACTAGATCACAATTTCACACTATTTTCTCTACAAGTGAATTATTTCTTGATGATAAATTATTCATGATGGTTGGGTATGATCCTCAATTATATAAGGAAGCATCACTTGATCCAAGTTGGAAAAAATCCATGACGAAATATTTCAACTCATTGCAAGACAATGAGACTTCATAATTGGTTCCCTTGCCCTCCAAGAGGAATCTAGTGCAATGAAAATGGGTCTATAAAACCAAATTTTCTGATGACAGGTCTTATATAAAGTATAAGGCTAGTTTGGTTTCCAAAGGATTCTATCAAATCCAAGGAGTGTAAGATTTGCACCGGTTGTAAAGATGGAATCTACCAGGCTAGTTTTATCCATTGTTGCATATAAGGGATGAGAGGTTCACCACTTGGATGTGAAGAGTCCATTTCTTCATGGTAAAATACAAGAGAAGATATATATACATAAACCTAAAGTTTTCATTGAGGATCCTTCACTTGTATGCAGGTTAAAGAAGTCACTCTATGGCCTCAAGCAAGCCCCCGGGGCTTGGTATGCCAAGATGGACAATTTTCTGCTTTCAGTTGGCTTTGAAATATGTAAGTATGATCCTAATGTTTATTTGCAGAATATTGGTGATTTATTGCAAGTAATTTTTATTATAATTTGAAATCCATTTAGATCTTCAAGAAGATAGTTCTAATAATTTTTGCAGCAAAAGAATGGAGAATGAAGATACAAACTGAACAAAACAAACCACATAGGAAACATACAAGTATTGCTCAGCAATTTACAGTATCATTCACAATCAGTTAGCTAGCAGTAGTAATCACGGATACTGCATTAATGCATGGATAATGCATGGATGCATGGGGAGGAGTGTTTTCCCTACCTACCACACTCAGTTGCACTGAGTTAACTAGCTTACACTAATTGATTGAGTTATTGGACATCGGGGAGTTGATATGTTCGACTCTAATATTGATTGAGATACCATGAGTTAGAGATTCAGTTAGATACAGTAAAATCCAATTGGTAGATTCGAATTTCTACCTAATGTATTTGAATTATTCCTATTTGTAACCTATTGTACATTAGATTTATTATTGTGAATGATACTGTAGATTCTTGAGCAATACTTGTCCGTTTCCTGTGTGGTTTGTTTTGTTCAGTTTGTATCTTCATTCTCCATTCCTTTGTTGAAAAGATTATTAGAACTATATTCTTGAATATATAAATGGAATTCAAATTCTAATATGGTATTAGAGCCTTCTCAGGAAGGTTTCATGCTTGTTTCTCCCAATCGAACATCAGAAGCAGCTGGGTTTCCACAGAAGCCCCCTATGAAAATTTTCTAGCTCTGGATTTATTCAAAGTAGTGGAGAGGGCATGACAGACCTTGAAAATTTGTTCATGTCAAGAGGAAAAGCATGATTCTTACAGTTCATATGTTTTAGTGTGTTATTACAGTGAAATTGACAGGTGCTACGTAGCTTGTGAGAAGTATTTGTATCCCTCCAACTGGAGAAATTATGAGTTCTCAAAATCCTGAACCATGGATCCTTACAACTTCCAATTATCTTGATTGGAGGATTTATATGCAGTTGGACTTGTGCAAGCATGGCTACCACAAGATCATACATGGATGGGAGAATGATCCTCATCAGCCGGTAGAGCGGAACAAGTTCCTAAACCATTGTGATGAATATTCAGGTACTTATGTACTTATATATCCAGAGATCTCCTCTTCCACCTAGAAGGCTTAAGGACTCCCAAAGAAGCATGGGAGAAGCTTGATAGCTTGTTTAACAAACAATATGATCTTTGGGCATACATTATGGAGAATGAGTTGGTATCTCTACATACCAACAGTTTCAAGACTATTGAGCAATTATTTACTAAATTCAAGTCTCTAGTACTTCAATACAGACAGTGCAGAATGGAGCGAAAGGATGAGAAGAATGTCCTTTCCATACTCAACAAAATATTCCTTGAGTATTCTGTATTTGTTTCCATATTTCATTCTAAGCGAGAAAGGTTCCTTCATTAGATTATTTTTCCGAGTCCTTAATCAAGAAGAAAGACAAGTTGATCTGAATGGGAGTCATCAAGACATTCGAAGATCAATATTTCTTAGTTACTCACTCTTCCAAAGTGAAAGAAAAAGGGAAATAAAAGAAGAAGGAGCAAAAAGCAGCTGATTCAAATCAACAAACTTCTGAAAGGGCCTCTAGCTCTAAGAGGAAAAATAAAAAGTGTCCCTACTATATGAGGGGTTTTCATCAAGAAGACTCGTGCATGAAGAATACCCTTAACTAGATGAAAGCTCTATGTGTTCAGAACAATATTTCCCTTCCACAAAGAGTAGTGATGTCAAATGATGAAGAGAATATTGAACAAGATGAGATATTCTTGCATGCAAGCCTCTCTCTGTTGAAGGCTTATGTGATAGATTCTAGAGCATCCAACCACATGGTTGCTTCCATGGAATCCTTCATCACTTTCCCTCTATCAAGAGGACCTAGCAGTAAAATAGGAGATGACTCTAAAATCCCATATGTTGAGAGAGGTTCAGATAAAATCCAGCATGATGATTTCATTCCCTCTCCTACAGAAAAGCAAATTGTTGAAGATGAAGAAGAAGCATATTTTTCCCTACAGTCAATTCGAATGGAAGAAAGTATCCATGAAGTGACTCCTTCTCTTGATGCTCCAGAAGTGTATGATATCTATGATATCTCATATCATCACATGTCTGATATAGAAGAAGATGTTCAAATATCTGTTTGTGAATAAAAACACTCTTCCTATTCTTTGCAAAAATTCTCTAGTAATTCTTTAAATTTTGTGCATAGTTTACTGGTAATTGTTTCAGAAATGGTAGAGGAATTTGATTTCTCTATCTATAATGATGTTTCTGGTGTGTGTAAAAGTAATATAAGTGATATTATGGAAATAATATCAGATTATAATATTGATCCATTCATTCTCATTAATCCAGAGCTTCCAATAAATTCCTACAGGATTACATGCACCGAAAATCAGAATTTTGAAGAAGGAGAAAATTGTGCATCTACCGTCTTGGTGGAGCAAAGTTTTGGATCTGATATGAATCTTTTTGGATCTGATTTATTTTCTAATATTATAATATGTGATTCAATTTTCAATATTCAATATATTTCATTATTGCGTATAACTGGTTTCACCAATTTTGGTGTCACAAATCAAGCACCGCAAGTCTCTTTCAATTTTGTTGTTGAGGATTCGATGTTAGTTATTTCTTATGAATTTTATGATATCATATTTTGTGAATTATTGGATATTTATGAATCTATATCAGATTATTAAGCTCAAGGATTCTCTCTCCACGGGCACTTGCTCCTAACATTTGGGGCTGATTTTACCACTCATGGTTTTCTATTCAATGCTGACATATATTAGTTTCTTGGGTGTTCCTCACATGGTTCAAATTCCTAGGAAACGTTTCTCTCTCTTCAGATGATTCCAGCTGCTCTACATGGGTCCAATTTTCACCATGTAGCTATTTATATTTCTGATTCAGTTGAGTGCATTGTTCTTCTTCCAAAGAGGAAGATTCCCCCAAAAATAAGCATGTTGTTTGGATTCATGGGTTCACCTACACAGAAGAACCAAGATACTTCTGTTGCATAGTAGTAGCACAAATTTTCACAAGTTTTTTCAAAATTTGTATTTCTGCTTATTTTGAGGGGGGGGGGGGTTCCCATGAGGTTTTCCCATATTTCCTCGGTTGCATTAAGCATCATTATTTCTTTTAGATTGTATTTGGGTGACCTATGGTATTATTACCAGAGCCCACACTTGTCAAAGTTAGGATTCAGGGTGGGTGCTAGGATTATTAATCCTCCATTGACCATACTGTCTATTAGATTAGATTTGCCTAACTTAGGAAGCTTAATTCATTATTTGGGTCCACTAGTACCATTGGGTACACTTGGCCTAATGGGGCCACCCATATTAGTTACTAGAGTGTGGGGAACACTGCTAGAGGTTAATTTCCACTTACTGCATGTACATGCATCAGTTTGGGCACCTCATAGACCAATCCCTACATTTTAGGAGCAACTAGGAGTCCCGTCACCAACCTACATCAGTTAGGTGGAGTTGAAACTATTAAGTCTTAGTTAGCCCCCAGTTACATTCAGTTACTTCAAAATCAATTATCTAGCACTAGCAATGCATGGATAATGCATGGATGCATGGGGAGGAGCACTTTTCCTACCTACCACACTCAGTTGCACTAAGTTAACTAGCTATAACTGATTTATTGAGTTATTGGACATCAGGGAGTTGATATTTGGACTCAGACTTTGTCAGTTACTTCACAATCAGTTAGCTAGCACTAGTAATGCATGTCTAATGCATGGTTGCATGGGGAGGAGCGTTTTTCCTACCCACCACACTCAGTTGCACTGAGTTAACTAGCTTACAATGATTGATTAGTTATTAGACATCATGGAGTTGATTTGTTGGACTCCAATATTGATTGAGAGACCATGAGTTAGAGATTCAGTTAGATACAATTAGATCCACTTGGTAGATTCGAATTGCTACCTAATGAATTTGAATTCTTCCTATTTGTAACCTATTGTACATTGGATTTATTATTGTGAATGATACTGTAAATTCCTGAGCAATACTTGTCCATTTTCTGTGTGGTTTGTTTTGTTCAATTTGTATCTTCATTCTCCATTCTTTTGTTGCAAACATTATTAGAACTATATACTTGAATATCTCAATGGAGTTCAAATTATAATAATTTTACTCTATTTTGATTATCTTTTGATTACAGGTAGCTGCACCAAAGAAATTGGGTCAATCAAGTCTTCATTGCAAATTGATTTTTCCATGACCGATCTTGGATTGTTGAAGCAATTTCTTGGTTTGGAAATTGAGAAATATAAAAAAGGGATCAAATCCATCCAACAAAAGTATTTTGTATATATTTTATTGAATTTTAAAATGGATGAATGTAAGGCATCCAAGTTCCCATTCCTTTTTGGTATCAAACTAGGTGAGTTTGGTGAGTCTCCATTGGTGGTCAACTCAATGTATAGACAACTAGTTGGGAGTTTGTTATATCTTACACATTCTCTACTAGATTTGGCTTATGATATAAGTGTTGTAGCAAGGTATATTCAAAAGCTTCATGAGATCCATTGGAAGGAATCCAAGAGGATCCTTCATTATGTGCAAGGAACCAGACACTTCGGGGTACACTATGATGGTGGTTCTCCACTAGAACTATTTGGATTTACTGACTCTGATTGGGTTGGATATCCCATTGAAAAGAAATCCACTTCAGGTATTGTCTTCATGGTTGCACATGGTCCCATATGATGGTCAAGTAAGAAACAACACACCGTCTCCCTATCTGCAATTGAGGCCGAGTACAAAGGAGCAATGAACGTAGCTACACAATGTGTGTGGTTGTAAGGTCTTACTCGGGAACTTGGAGTTGCAGTTGATTTAACCACAGTAATTTGGTGTGAAAATCAAAGTGAAATAAATATTTCCACTGATCTAGTGCAGATATAGAGGACCAAAGACATTGAGATACACATGCACTACATCCGGATCTTGGTGCATGATCAGGTGATAGCCTTGCAGTATTGCCCATTTGTAGAGAAAACTACTAACATTTTCAATAAGTGCTTCACAGTGAATACCTTCACCTAGTTGAGATCTCTTCTTATATTGGGTGTTACATGGTGATGGATACCATTCAATTTCATATTTTTGGCTCCATGTCCATTTTTTAGGGGAGGTTTCGTTACCATGTGGTTTTCCTCCTTACCTTGTTTTTATGGACAAATAATTTTTTTTTTGTATGAGGTGACTTGAGCCTTTGTTTCCAATGCCTCCATGATATTTTTGGATAATATGTACTAATTAATGCTTAATGGGGGGTGTTATAGAATAATCCGCCTTAGTACCATAGTATTATACCTTAGGCACATTTCATTTGCATTCATGCAATGATTCCATGTTATTGACTTAGAGAAATTGGTCATTTACTCATAGTTGAGGCGCTCCTGGTTGATAATTTTGCATAGTTGAGGTACTCCAGGTTGATCATTCTAAAAACCCAAAAACCCACATTTATTACATTCAACTGACATGCATCGTGCATCCCCAATTTTAGGTATTTTGTTTGACTTGAGGCGCTAGTGCATGTTTTAGGTGGTTTTTGGCCTTTCTTGGGCATTTATTGCCTCATTGGGCCACTCCCACTCACCCATGTTCTCACCCATCCCTTTCATACCTCCATTTATGTTCAATAATTCCTTTCCCATGTTCACACATGCATTCCTGACCGTTTGGGATGATTAGGAAGCTCGTTGGTCCACCTATGGGGCTTTGAGGGTCAAATCTTGAGCTGACACTTGTATGGATCTAGATGGACTCCAAGTCCTCATGATTTTTTCCTATTGTACTATATACCTGATCCATACATATTTACATGTTGGATGATCATAATAATATATATTATTGACCTCATGTGTGTATGCATATCTCACTCTTTCAGTTATTTTGTTCATTTTTTGTAAACAATATCGAATTGTGAGAGTTTCTTTGGCTCCAATATATAGCCGTGAATCAATTATTATAGTATTCATCCCTAAAATACAACAAAATGGAAGAAATATATTTTAGAGTGTCCAATTTGGAATATATGATTAAAGGAAATGTGAAAATGGATGACTTAGTTAAATTGGAAAATAAGATGGCTAATAAAGAGGATCTCAAAAGGATGGCTAGTAAAGAGTATTCCAAAGGGATGGATATAAAATAATGTATTAAATACTTGAAGGAATTTCCAAAGGATATTAAATATATATTTATTCCGCATGTATCTACTCAAGAAGAGGATAAGGAGGAAAAAGAGGACGTATTCCAGTCACGTCTGGAGAAAATTGAAAAACAATTGGAGAGTAGGAAGTTGGAGTTCTCAAAAGATGATGATTCACTAAAATATCATGGGTTCAATTCAGGTCTAAGGAACTACATTATCCACAATATTGACATGAGAAATTTTGATGGCAAGGATCCAATCACATGGATTTTTTAGAGGGATCAATTCTTTGATTTACACCAGGTGCCCACTTTGCAAAAGGTAACTATTGCATCCTTATATTTAGAACCTAATCAATTTATATGGTACTAATGGATTTGTGACCATAAAAATGAATATATTATGTCTTGGTTTATATCCATAGAATAATTGGTTGCACATTATGGGGATATAAATAGAAACACCTTCTTTAGCCAGTTAATAAATCTCAAGCAAAAAGGTCCATTTACATAGAACATAGATCAATTTCTTTAGCTAAGTATTAGACTGAAGAATATTTCATAAGATAATTTGTTATTTGTTTATTAGAACCTTGAAGGATAACATTAAATATGAGGTGCGACTCTTTGAACCATCATCCCTATAAAATGATTTCATGATAAAAAGGAAGGTTGAAAGTAGGAATATGGCGATGAATACTAGAAATACCACTTCCAACACATACAGAGAGAATGTTGTTCCTTCTAACCAACCTCAGAGGTTGACACCTCAACAAATAGGGGAAAGAAGAGATAAATGTATATTATTTAATTGTTATAGCAAGTACAGTAAGGTACATAAGTGTGGAGAAAATAAAATATTCTACATAGAATGTGATGATGAAGAACAAAAATAGAAGGAACCACCACAAGGGGATGAACTAGAAGTGATTTTTCCCACCATATCTTATCATGCTTTGGATGGATTTAATGCTCCTAAAACTCTCAATATTGAAGGATATATCAAAAATAGTAATGTAATAGTGTTGATTGATTCAAGTAGTACTCATCATTTCATTCACTGTAAAGTAGCCAAAAATATCAATTGCTTTGTATATCCAAAACCAGAATTTCAAGTAATGATTGCAGATGGAGGAACCATAAATTGTTGAAGGAAATGTCATATATCAATCCTACTATGGGGGATATGTGTTGAATAGTCCCATTATTTCCATACCAATGAGGGGTGTTGATGTTGTATTAGGATTTCAATGGTTACTATCATTGGGAATGGTGGATTTTAATTTTCAGAAGCTTTTCATGAAATTTTCCCGAGAAGGAAAAGAATTTGTGCTAAATGGTATCACAGGAAAACCAAGCAAGGATATCAACTCTAATGGTATGGAAACATTATTAGAAAAAGGACAAAAAGGTGTAATTACATAATTATACTCACTATATGTTCAAACATGTAAGGATCTTATTTCTCCCGATATCCAAAGGTTCCTTAAAAATCCTTCCAAGGTATTTGAAGATATTCCAATAAGTCATCGACCTATTTGAGATTTAGACAATGCTATTAAATTAAATCTGGGAAGAGTTCCTTATATCATCATACCTTACAAATACCCCTATGGCCATAAGAATGCAATGGAGAATATGGTCGAAACATTGATAGGAAAATATATAGTTCAAGTAGTGACAGATCATATAGAGCACTAAAAAGTAGTTCTCTAAATCCCAAAAATGTCAAAAAACAATATGAAACTATATGAATATCAACATCATCTCCAAAAGAGTTTTGAAGAAGCACAAATCATATGGTACCTTAATCAAATCATCGAAACAAGGAACACAGAACTATGAAATCAAGCTACTATTAAGTACCTCATCAAGTGGAATAACTAAGTTACCAGTTGAAAACTCAACATGGGAAGATGATGCCTTCATACATGCATCCACAACTACCCAACTGTTGAGGACAACTATTGTCTCAAGGGAGGGGTATGTTAAGCCCTAAATGTTGGGAATGGTTCCCCCTATAGTGTGGCTCTTTACAACCTATATGGTGGTGTATTATATATTATTGATGTAGTATTCAGTCTATTAGTTGGTCTATTAGTTATTATTGTACAACTTTGTATCCTATATATAGGAAGGAGGTATTTTCATTTGATAAAGCATTGCATATTGTCTTGTCTTGGGTACACATGTACACTGTGTAATGAGGTTCCTTCATCGAAGAGGATTTTTATTTATCTATGTTCTTCATTAATAAGGCATGGATTACTCTCTTTTGGTATATTTATTCTATTTTTATGTTATTTCCAGGACTTGGTTGCATAAAAAAAATCAAAATCCACTCAAACCCCTAGATGATTCCTTCGTGACATACAATGAAATGGAAAACATATCTTTTAGAGTGTCCAAGTTGGAATATATGATTAAAGGAAATGTTAAAATGGACGACTTAGTTAAATTGGAAAATAAGATGGATAGCAAAGTGAATCTCAAAGGGATAACTAGTAAATAGTATCTCAAAAGGATGGCTAGTAAAAAGGATTTCAAAGAGATGGATAGAAAGGAATATATTCTATAATTGAAAGAATTGATGAAGGATATAAAATATATATTTATTACTCATGTATCTACTCAAAAAGAGGATAAGGAGGAAAAACGGGACTTATTCTAGTCACGTCTTGAGAAAATTGAAAACAAATTGGAGAGTAAGAAGTTTGAGTCCTGAAAGTTGATGATTCACTGCAACATCATGGGTTCAAATCACTTCCAAGGAACTACTTTATCTCCAATATTGAAAAGAGAAAGTTTTATGGAAAGGATCCAATCACATGGATTTTTTAGATGGAGAAATTCTTTGATCTACACCATGTGCCAACTTTTCAAAAGTTAACTATTGCATCCTTATATTTAGAACTTGATTAAATTGTATGGTACCAATGGATTTGTGACCACAAAATAGACTCTATTATCTCTTGGTCTATAATCACAGAAGAATTTATTTCACATTATGGGGATATAAATAGAAAACCTTTCTGATTCATTTGGTAAATCTCAAGCAAAAAGGTCCAGTTACAGAGCACGTTAAGCAATTTCAGCATATAAGTCTAAGAGTGAAGAATATTACAGAAGATAATTTGTTAGATATCTTTATTGGAACCTTGAAGGATAACATTAAACTTGAGGTGCGTATTTTTGAACCATCATCCCTAGATAAGGCTTTCATGAAGGAAATGAATGTTGAAAGTAAAAATATGGCAATGACTACTAGAAATGCCACTTCCAACACATATAGAGAGAATGGTGTTCCTTCTAACCATCCTCAAAGGATGACACCTCAAAAACTAGAGGAATGAAGAGAGAAAGGCCTATGTTTTAATTATGACAACAGGTATAGTAAGGGACATAAGTGTGGAGAAAAGACATTATTCTACATAGAATGTGAAGAGGAAGAACAAAAACAACATGAACCATCGTAAAGGGATGAACTAGAAGTGACTACTCCCACCATATCTTGTCATGATTTGGCTGGAACTAACACTCATCAAAGTCTCAAGATCGAAGGATATATCAAAAATAAAAAGGTAACAATGTTGATTGATTCAGGTAGTACTCCTAATTTTATTCACTGTAAAGTAGCCAAAGATCTCAATTTCTTTGTATATCCAGAACCGAAATCTCAAGTAATGATTGCAAATGGAGGAAACATCAATTGTTCATGGAAATGCCATATATCAATCTTACTATGCAGGAATACGTGTTGAATAGTCCCATGATTTTTATCCCAATGGGTAGTGTTGATGTTGTATTAGGAACTCAATGGTACAATCATTGGGAATGATGGCTTTTAATTTTCAGAAGCTTTTCATGAATTTTTCCCGGGATGGAAAATAATTTGTGTTAAATGGTATCACATGGAAACCAATCAAGGTGATAATCTCTAATGGTATGAAATAGTTGTTATAGAAAGGAAAACAAGGTATAATTACACAATTATACTCACTATATGTTCAAACATATAAGGATCCTAGTTTTCCAGATATCCAAAGGGTCCTTAAAAATCCATTGAAGGTATTTGAAGAAATTATAATAAGTCATTGAAATATTCCATATTTGGACATGAAATTAATTTAAATATAGGAATCATTCCTTCTAGAAACACACCTTAAAAATACCCCTATGACTAGAAGAATTAAATGGATCACATGGTTGAAGCAGTGATAGGAAAATCTATAGTTCAAGATGTGGTAGATCACATAGAGAACCGGCAAGAAATTCTATAACTCCCAAGGATTTCAGAAAACAACATGGAACTACTAGAAGGTCAACATCATCTCCAAAGGATTTTTGAAGAATCACAAATCATAGTATGGGAACGTAAACAAGTCATAGAAACAAGGACCAAACAACTACGAAATCATACTTTTATTGAGTACCTCATCAAGTGGAAGAACTTACCAGCTGTGGATTTGACATGGTGAGATGAGCCCTTCGTATAGGTGCATCCAAGCATTGAGGACAACTATTGTTTGAAGGGGAGGAACATGTTAGTCCCTAAATGTTGCACACATCCCCCCTTATAGGGTGGCACATTACTCCCTATGTTGTGGTGTATTACATATTATTCATATCATCTTGACTCTATTAGTGGATCTATTAGATGTTATTGTACACCTTTGTCTCCTATATATAAGAAGGAGATATTATCATTTTCATCATCATTGTATCTTGTCTTGTCTTGTGTACTTATTACATTGTATAAGGAGGCTCCTCCCTCAAAGAGTATTGCTATTTATCTTTGTTATTCATTATTAAGGTGTGGATTACTCTCTTCTTTTCTATTTCTTCTCTTTTTATGTTATTTATGGGACTTGGTTGCATAACATTAACTTAAAATCCATTGTTGCATATACTCTTATGATCAACCATATTAATAAAATTAGGGTATCTAGATAAACATGCAAGTAGTCTTCACTACAATTTGAGAAATATAATCAATAAAAATCTTATTTCACCCAGAAAACAAAACAGTCAAGGTGTATTGGGGTGGGGTGGGGGAACCCAATTCTGTTTTTCTGTCTAATAATGCTATAATTCTAGATACACATTGTGTGAATTGAATATGAAGGATAGTACAAACCCATCTAAAACTGGGGTCTAATATGCTCCTAGAGGTTGCATATCTTGAATTCCAATATCTCATATGTTGGCCATTTATATAAACTCAATATATTGAATACCAATATTTGATACTCTACCCATTTATTTGTGTAGACTCAAGATATGCATACTCAAATTGCATATCAGGCCTAGGTTTAGATGGTCATGTGATATTTCATCGCTAAAATGGTCAATATAAAATACCCAAATGTTTTTTTAGACAACATAACAACTCCTAATTGAGAACAATCAGACCATATCCATTTTAGTATTGTCAAATCTTCATTGTAGTTTGCAAAATTATCAAAGAAACCTATATCATATATATCTATGGGTTATGTATGTAACCAAACCAATATGTATAAACTTGTATGTGCATATGGGTTATATATTAAATATTAACTGACCATTATGTAGCAAAAATGAAATGGATCTATATTTACTGAGACTAATACTTGTGTTCATGATTCTATTCTGCAACAAATTGTTAAAAGTAACATAACTCAAAAAACATTAATGGAAAGGGTTTAAGCCCTTGGTATATTTTAGTAATAACAGATTTAATGAAAGATTCACATAGATTGAAAACAAAGACTGAGAAAAATAAAGCAATACTGGACGTCACCTTGTTGAGGTTTTCCATCCCATTCATACTTGGAAATTCTATTGAAAAGCAAATTCCATGCATTCTCCTTGCTGGGATCATAATTCTCAGTGTTCAAAGTAGGATCCCAGTCACATATTATGATAGCGTAGAGATTAGGGGTTCCTCCATTATTTGTTGGATTGAGGAGTAGTGATAACTGAAATTCAAATACTATGTATAGATAATTATTCCGCTTCACCCATTATTTTCATTTACATCAATTAATGAAATCTAGGTTACAACATCTTATTTGTGCATTTTTTCAAACAACTTTAGTGCATCCTGTGTACTTCTACATTTCTCATACATATCTAAGAGGGAATTCTCTACAAAGATATCAGTGTGACATCTGCTAACAATCAAGTGCAAGTGAACATTCTTCCCATGCTTCAGATATTCCAAATTGGAACATGTAGAAATAATTGTTTCAAAGGTGAATTGATTACATTGAATGCATGCATTCTGAATTCTATAAATAGTTCCCAAGGTTTCTTCAACAAGCCTGTGTTGATCATAAGCTAAAATGTCGGTTGTCCAAGGGACCACATTCAGTTTAGGAATATATTCCAAAACAAAAAAGCCATCCCCCAAGAATAAAAATTAGTGTAATGAGTTTTTTTTTCAAATTTTTATATTACTAAAGTTTAATGGATAGTTTTTTTTTGGAAATAACACTTACGAAACAATACTAATCTACTAAGAAATCAGTTCATGCCAGAGAAAATAAATCACAATAGCATGTCAAAATGAGAGATTTATTGTGAGACTACAATTGCATGTCAAAATGAAATATTTATGGATTATTATATTTTTGTGTTATATTCATATGTTTCACCTCTATGTCCACTTTAGAAAAATTAAAATGCACCTACCATCAACTCTGCAATCACCTAAATAACAATTCCTTAGGCTTGTGTAGAAACTACTAATATACTTCCACCACTACAACAACTCATTGAACACAACAAACACATAAACAAGGTGGAGGTTATATATGGACATTGCTATGTGGAATATGTGAGGTAGGAATTATGAAATTCGAGTGGAGGGTTATCTTGGAAATGGAGAGGATTTCAACTAGCTAAGTAGGTTGTTGTCTAGTTTCAGAGGGATATACTGGTTGTAGAATGGAATGAGCCTATCTAGGTGGGGTGGATGTTACATAATATGATATAATGGAGTGTAAACAATATTGTTGGAGATATGTTCAATCAACATAAATTCCAACTTTAAATCAATATGAAGGAACAATGGAAAGAGGTGTCAAGTAAGGGCTACAAAGGACTTTGGTTAACAAGCACTATGTAACTCATAGCATACAAATACCTATATTATATGTCCTAGAGATATATAGGAAAAAAAGAATGAGGATATATTGACCATGAAAATAAATGACATAAATAATTTCTTTAGCTCTTTTATTCCCCACTCCCTCTTTATCAAGTTTTAGGAAATCAGTCAAACTTTTGAGGCTAATTCCAAGGATAAGAAATTCATACTTGACATAAAATATTGAACAAATTCCTCTAGTATCTTGGTGTGAAACAACATAAATGGCATAACTCATTCATGGGATAAGTATTAATCATGTGTTCTTCATGAGCGTAAATACATTCACTAGGAGGGATACCAACAAATCATGGGGCAACACCATATTCAACCTACAACAACATCAATGTGAAAAAGAATAGGAGAGTACTTATGGAAGTTGAAATGTAATGTACAATTTTCTCCTTTCCAAGATATTGATTAAATTATAGATTAAATTTTAAAAGTAAACATGGTAGGAAAAAATCATTTGACATAAAACTTACCCCGGGGAGAGTCCACCTGGTTTGGATAAGAAAATGCAAGTTAAAAAAAAACTTATTGTATTGCGATTCAAATTATTTATTCCTGTCATATTTTGAAATTAGATCCTTTGAAGTGTATGGATGACTTGAACCTTTTATTATCAAAATAAATGAAGGATTCATTTTCTTCGATCTTTTTTAATGCGTTCATAACTTGATAGGTACAAAAATATATAAGAATGTGTGAAATTGTTGTTTAGAATATGTGAAAATTGAATATGTTGAGAGTACTACCATTTAGAAGTAATAATAACACTTTGATTCATGAAAAGTGATCTAACTTATAATTTCTATCATCATTATCAAAGGGATGCATAGATTTATAAACATAGTCTTTTGGGTATTTATCCGATCAATGCTTTAGTCATCTTGTTATTTGACACACATATCTACTAATGCGCAACTATGATATATGCATATATGTCTTTGTCACCATGAAGCAGTTGAGTGGTTACTTAAGAGGGGGCGGTGATAATAACCCTAGTGGAAATTTGGGGCAATTTCCATAATGATAATTATGGCCAAGGTTCAAAACCCAATGGACACACTCTATGTTTTAATGTGGTAGATTGAATTTTTCTAAGGTTTGGGTCGTGTTGAGGATGCAACACTGGTTCTATAGTAATGTGCTAAATTTAATGGAACATATAATGATGTGGTTCCCTGAACAATGTGAACTTTGTAAAATAGGGCCATATGGAAGTAGGATGAATTCAACTGAATAGATTCCCTACAACCAAATACATGAACTGCTAGAAATCCACTATACTTAAAGTGGAACTATGTATTTGTATAGTCTTATTGTATAAGGTACTTACTTGGTACCTTAGGGAGAAAATACAAATTCAAGGCTGACAAATATTAATTATTTGTAAACAATCAAATGAAACAATGTCACATATATTTATCCACTACTCAGTTTCCTCATAGGTATGGCTTCTTATTATGTAGCCTTAATTTAATCGGTATATGGATATGGGAAGGTACCCATATTTAATATGTGGGTAATTTTAATGGATTATAAGTATTATATATTCGAAAATAATTCAAACCTCCCATATTAGGACTCCCCTTAAATGTTTCCATGTTTGTAATGAACCTAAATCATATTTAAGGCTCATTAACTCTTTTACACAAATTTTCAAAAATAAGCTAGATTGAAGGTAGGAAACTTTGCAGCATGAGTAAGTGAATAGAGTGGGGTTTAAGTAATATCTATTAGTTTTTTATAATTTAATACAAATTGATTAGGTTATTTATCTGAAAGAATAAAAGAATAGAAATATATCCAAGATACACACGATTTTCCTTGGAGAAGCCATAAATGATAAAACCCTGCATACTTCCTTAGAATAGTTTCGTCACTAAGACAATATCACAAAATGGAAAAAACCAAGAATACGAAGTTTTCTACACCTCTCTGTCTTTCCTCCTATTCCTATATCTCCTAATGCACACTTTAGAGAGTGAGTGTGTGTGTCCAAATAGGGAGGGAACCTCCCTATTTATATTCTTCAATTGAGTGAATTACTCAACAACTAGGTCATCCTGGTTATCTCTTTGTATCCGACCTACCTAGAAATAATCACTAATACATTTTACTTTATTTATCTTGGGGACTATTTCCCCGACTTACTATGAAGGGTTTACCTAAATGACAATATACAATAATGACATCCCGAGCAAAGGGAAAACATTTCTAATGGGGGTACAACAATATACAATGATAATATACGTCAAAATATATTTTGATGTTACATTTACAATAACACTCCATCTTAATTAGGAATGTATTCTCTCGCCATAGTCATCAACACTCTTGTCAGGTCATCATTGATGAATCAAAATCATCGGTGCTTCCATAGACCTAATCTTGACGATCATTGAATAATGACATCTATTGGATATATCTGTCATAAGAAGTTTCTACAGAGCTAGCATTTTTTCATGCTAGGTGTAGGGATAGTCCTCATCTAGGTATTCATCATATCCATGAGAAATCCATTGCATAGGTACATCCCAGGACCTTTCATTAAATTTCCACTGCAATTACCTATGTCTCCTATTGTCATATTGTCGTATCCATATCATCTCATCATCATACAAGTAGATGATCCTAGATTCATACCACATGTCCAACATAGTACCTACGATCTACCAGCATAGAAGAACGCCAGGACTCATTACATATCCATGACAAACTATGTCTACTATGCGAGAATATCCTAGGAGAATACCAAGTGCATTATGTATCTCCATGGTATTCCCATGTTCTACAAGCATAAGATCACGCTAGGACTCATTACGTCTCCATGACAACCTGTGTCTAGCACTATGTGAGAATTAGCTAGGTGCACACAAATTTTCTTTGTGACCAGTGGACCTCTCATCATCTCCAAAATGGTAACACACACATGGACTGATTACGTCTAAGGATACCTACATTCTATGCCAATACTTATTACATCCAAGGACAACCTCAAGGAATCATTACATCAAAGGATAAACTGCGTTCTACATAAGGACCGATTACATCTGAGGATAACCTTTCAGGAGTCATTACATCTAGAGATAACCTACATTTAATGCCAGGACTAATTACATCCAAGGACAACCTGATAGGACTCATTACATTCTGGGAAAACCTGAGTTCATGCCAAGACTAATACATCCAGGGAAAACATGTATTCCTTCCCATGTGAGATCTCATTGTACTGCATCTACGTCTTTCGATCGCTCGTCATATCTAGAATGGGAGCACTCCATGAAACATTATGTTCCAAGTACTACCTGTATCTTTGACCATGCTATAACTTATCACTCCATCTTTCTAGGGACCTCATTTTGGATCACACCAAGTCTCTCTCTGAAGTGCTTTAACTTCACTCTATCTAGAGGATTGGTCAATACATCAACTATCTGCTCGTTCATCACCACATACTAGATCTTCACTACTCCTCTCTACACCAAATCCTGGATATAGTGGTACTTGATCTCTATGTGCTTCTTCTTTTCATGGAACACTGGGTTCTCCGACAACTTCATGCAACTCTTTTTGTCACAAAATATACAAGTCACCTCTAACTCGATATTAAACAAATCAACCAGTATATTTCAAAGCCATACTGCCTCACAACTGGATGAGCATGATGCAACATACTTTTCCTCAGTTGTAATTAGTTCCATGCAGGACTGCTTCCTGCTAAACCGACATATCATACATGATCCCAAACTGAAGTAGCATACCGAAGTGCTCTTCCTATTAGTGGTGCAACCTTCCCAATTCGAATAAACATAACCATATAGGTTAATCATCCTATTTGCATCATACTTGAGCCCATACTGAACTATACACTTCAGGTACCTCAATACATGCTTTACAACAATGAGGTGAACATGTCTTGGATCCGCCAAGAACTAACTCAGGGTGTTAACATCAAAGCGTATTTTTGGTCTCATATTTTTCATGTACATAAATGAACTAATCATCTGATGAAGCATCACACAATAGTGTCAATTTCGATGCCATATGTGTGGCTATTGTTGTTATATAATTAAAAATATAACATAATATATATAAATAATATCATCAATATTAATACTAGTGATTAATTAATTAATTAAATGAAAAGACATGCCTCTTAGTAAATGAACGATGGGATTATATAAGACTCATCATTGTAAATGTAATATCAATCACTTATCTATCATAGATTACATTTTTACTTTCTATTTAGCCATTTATGGTTTTTCACATTACTTTTTCCGGTTATTTGATTATTGAGGAACTTTGTTCCTCTAGTGGTATCAGAGCCTTGTTTGGCTGATTTGGGCCTTTGGCCTTAATTCTCAAACCTTGTCTAATTTTTGGCTTGTAGCCTTATTCTAGTGTTTCCTTAAAAAATAGGACCTTGTCCTTAAACAACAAAAGGTAAAAGTAAAACCCCAAAAAAAGAGTTAAAATTAAAACCACCCCAAAAAAGAGGTAAATGTAAAACCCCCCAAAAAATAGGTAAAAGTAAAACTCCCCCAAAAAGAGGTAAAAATAGAACCCCAAAAAAGAGGTAAAAAGAAAAAAAAAGGGTAAAAATTAAAACCACACGTGGTTTATTAATAAGTGGGTTTGGGTTTATTCTCCAAAAAAAAACAAAAAAGTGAGATTTGAACTTAGGTGGGGAAGGTAACACTCATTACTCCCAACCACCCATTCTACACCATTGTACAAAACTTAAAGGGAAAAAAAATTCAAAAGTGAATAATAATTACTACTAAGAAGCAAGTGAGATTTGGGTTTATTCTCCAACAACAAACAAAAAAGTGAGATTTGATCTTAGGTGGGGAGGGTAACGCTCATTACTCCCAACCACCCAATCTACACCATTTTACAAAACTTAATGGGAAAAAAATCTAAAAGTGCATAATAATTACTACTAAGAAGCAAGTGAGATTTAAACTTAGGTGGGGAAGGTAACAATCGTTCCTCCCAACCTCCCAATATACAATATGTCCTTAGGGGAAGAAACAAATTATTGAAAAGTACAGTATATTATACATGATAAAATATGTCTTTCTTTGATATATCTTGAGATAAGAAGCATATCAAAATGGAATCTCAGGACGAAAAACAAGGAAGATTTCCAAGCACTTAAAAAACTTATGTTTCAATGTTACTCCAAGTAAAAGGAACAATTATAGGGAAAGACATTACTATTTCTATTGCTCCCAGCAAACACAATAATTATATTAGTGATGAAATTGCTAATGAGTTAGCAATTCCAGACTCTAATATAGGTGAAAGGTTGTACTTTTTGAAAAGCAAAGAATATGCATACACGATTTACAATTAAACATTGGATATTATACTGGTGTCTCTCAAGTTATAGTTAAATCCTTGTGGAGTAGTGACGGTGACCTAGTTTTGGGATTACCATGGCTAAAACAATTAGGGACTTTTATCTTAAATGATGAAAACAAGTTTCTGAAATTCCCCTACAAAAAGAAAAAATCACATTTTTGGACATTAACATGAAAACAGAAGCAGAGGTCGCATCATCTGAAGAAGAATTCAAAGAAATATTGGACATGTTGTTGCAAGGGAATGAGAAATCAATATAGATGACACATAACGATTTCAACAAGGTTATTGTAGGTAAAAAAGAAAATATCTATCATTTAAGAGATCATAACAAGAAATTACTTCTGCAAGTCAAGAAGGCAAAGGAGACGTTTCAACGCAATCAACAGTTAGAAGAGGAAAATCAAGATCTTCAAAAGAAATTATTAGAGTTTAAATACAATGTAAAATCACAAGAAGAAATGATCAGGAATCTTAAGAATGATAAATATTTACTTGGAAGCTGTGAGGACCCTGTAGCAAATAATTAATCAAAATACACGATATAGCAGCAGAACTCAAAATCACTTTTATATTAATCGCAAGCCACTTCGAGGGGGCAACCTCCTTTGAGCAAGCTCAATACAAAATAACTTCACGGTTCCTTCCTTGGCCTCAAAACACACTTATATACTAAAAATAGGCGCTAATACTATGGGTCAAAACCATGGGCCAATATAAACTATGGATCAACAAATACTATAGGCGGCTTACAAAGCATATGCGCCCAACATCAATAACACAAACTATGGATCAACAATTACTATGGGACGACTTACAAAGTATATGTGTCCAACAACAATATAGTAACATGGTAAAGAGAAGGATTGACATGGGTTCCTAACATCCCCTCCCCCTTAGAAAAAGCTTTGTCCTCAAAGCTTTAGATGTGGAAATTGTCGCTGAATCTGAAGGAGTGGTTCCCACGTAGTATCCTCGGGCTGCATTCTGTGCCATTGAATTAAGACCTCTATGATAGAGCGAGAGTGAAGCTGATGAGTGCGCTTATTGAGCATAGCCTCCGGCTCCAAAAAGATGGATCCTTCATTATCCAGTTCTGGTAAAATAGTTTGGCCTTTGATGTTGGTGCCAAGAACTTTATTCAGACAAGAGACATGAAATACTGGATGAATGCGGGAAGAAGGCGGAAGTTCCAATTTATAAGCAACAGACCCAATCTTCTGAAAAATCCTATATGGCCCATAGAACTTTGGAGCGAGCTTATGACGCCCTTTAAGTTTTAGTGAGGATTGCTTATAAGGCTGGAGATGAATAAAAACCATATCACCGGCTTCAAAAGTGCGCTCAGAACGGTGCTGATCAGCTTGTTTCTTCATGTGATTTCTTGCCATGTGAATATTTTCGCGCAAAATGCGAAGAACCTCATCGCGGTTTCGAAGGACCACATCAACTGCCTGAACTGGAGAACTGCTGGGGGTGTAAGGAAGAAGAACTGGTGGTGCCTGACCATAAACTGCTTCATATGGATTCATTTTAGAGGCAGTGTGGTAAGAGGTATTGTACCACCATTCAGCGAGAGGGAGCCACTTTCCCCACTGATATTGTTGCTCAGAGGAGAAGCAACGAAGATAAGTTTCCAAGCATTTATTGATAATTTCAGTCTGAACATCCGTTTGTGGGTGATAACCTGAACTCATCTTTAGTTTGGTGCCAGTGTGGTGAAAGAGTTCTGTCCAAAAATGACTAGTGAAAGTCGCATCACGATCCGAGACAATGGAAGAAGGCATTCCATGAAGACGAAAGATCTGGTCCAGGAAAATTTGAGCAATGGAGGAGGCTATATAGGGATGGCTGAGAGCACAAAAATGACTATATTTGGAGAGGTGATCAACCACAACCAAAATCACAGTCTTCCCTCCAGATTTAGGGACCCCTTCAATGAAATCCATAGAAATATTTGTTCATATCTGGGTAGGTATGGGAAAGGGTTCGAGAAATCCTGGAAGGGGTGTTGTTTCAACCTTATTGCACTGGCAGGTATCACATTCAGCCACCATTTGTTGAATTTTCCTTTTCATGCCCTGCCAAAAGAAGTTGCGCCGTGCCCATTCATACGTTTTGAGAAAACCAGAGTGCCCAGCTGACGGAGAAGCATGGAGTTCATAGAAGATAGCTTGTTGAAGAGATTTGTTCTGGGGAAGCACCAGAAGACCCTTGTATCTTATTGAAGCACCATCCCAAGAGTAATGTGGGACAACAGAATGAGGAAATGAATACGGTGGCAAAATTTGAATGCGTTTGGGTGAAAATCGAAGGAGTTATGGCAAACCCTAAAAATAGACAAATGTGGGATTTCGGGTCTTGGGAAGTGGAATTTGGGATAGGGTCTTCAGGAATGAAATATGCAAAATGGAATTGCAGAGGTGTTAGTGAAGTTTCAGGGAAAAAAAAGTTGGAACCAAGGAGATATGGCTGAAAAACAGAATTTATACCTTTTTTTTTCTTTTTTTTTTGTTTCAGGAAAGGATCTGCAACGACGTGAAAGTGATCGAAAATAGTGGAATATTCAACGGCATGGAAGTGATCAGCAACAATTGGATTTGCAACGGTGCAGAACTGACCCGCAACAGTTCTAGACAGAGGAAATCTGCGATTGTGCAACTAAAAATAGATATGGACCCCAGGTATGTGTGGCTTCCTATCGGTTCAAGGGATTCACTCGGACACTAATGTTGTCTGGTTACTTGCATATTGGGGCAGTACCCCTCACTCCACGGCTCAGGTAAAACTGATAACCGCTTGGCCACAAACGACAGCTCTTGGTTTACCTCACGGGTGGGAACTAGTCAATCAGGTAGGGGTCAATGCCCTTTTCGCTGGCAGGTCCTCTCAATGGGCCAGATACTTTGGGGTTCCTGTGGTACTCCTCACAATGATTTTTAGGGCTTATTCCCAAGTACTTCCCACAGTTAAGCGGATAGGGATTATTCCCAGATCCGAACCTGCAACAGAAGCGAAAAAAAATTTGGGCAGAAATTTCACCCAACGAGCCCAAGAAAGTGCTCTGATACCAGATGTGAGGACCCTGCAGCAAATAATTAATCAAAATACATGATATAGCAGCAGAACTCAAAATCACTTTTATATTAATCGCAGGCCACTTCGAGGGGGAAACCTCCTTTGAGCAAGCTCAATACAAAATAACTTCACGGTGCCTTCCTTGGCCTCAACACACACTTATATACTAAAAATAGGCGTTAATACTATGGGTCAAAACCATGGGCCAATATAAACTATGGATCAACAAATACTACAGGTGGCTTACAAAGCATATGCGCCCAACATCAATAACACAAACTATGGATCAACAATTACTATGGGACGACTTACAAAGCATATGCGTCCAACAACAATATACTAACACGGTAAAGAGAAGGATTGACATGGGTTCCTACCAGAAGCAAGTTGGCGAACATTTAGGAAATGAAATCTGAACCTTTGGGCTCAAAAAAAGAAGTTGAGGAAAAGGAAGCAAATACAAATCCAATTATCAATATAGTTAAAAAGAAGTCAATCCAGTAGAAGAAAAAACATCAAAAACTCCTTATCGACACCCCAATTATAAACGTCCTTTTGACCAACAATAAGGTGAAAATGAACACACACAAAGGAGATGTAAGGTCAAACGAGCAAGAACATCAAATCAAAATACAAAACAACAAACAAGAAGATCCATCCCAAAAAATGAAAAAATAGCTTCGATAAAAAAAGATTTGGGATGGACTGCATTAGAGACGATGTGACAGTTATTCTAGGTAATTCATAACTCATATAGCCTCATTTCATCAAATGTCACAATGAATAAACACAAAATATCAAAAGATAACATTCAAGAAAAAATTCAAACGTAAGCCATGTCTTCTCTAAGCTTTGAGGACAAAGCTTCTCTAAGGGGAAGGCAATGTTATATAAGTAAAAATATAACATAATATATNATCAATCACTTATCTATCATACATTACTTAATCATTTATGTCTTTTCTATGTTACTTCTTATGGTTATTCGATTATTGAGGAACTTTGTTCCTCCAATTGCCTTATATTCTAGCATTCTAAATATCTTGAGAATCTCCACTGCATACTTTTATTGACCAAGGAAAATTCCATATGTACTCTGCCACACCTCCATGCCTAAGAAGTAGTGCATGATCCCTAGGCCTTTCATTTTGAACTCAGTGCAAATATTACTCTTTGCATATATAATGAGTTAACCCTATTAAAATTGTTCTCCCATTTGGATCTTCAAGCAATTAGTTCAGAATTATTATTGCAGTTAAAAGAGAATGAAGATACACACTGAACAAATCAAAACCCATAGGAAACATATGAGTATAGATCAGGTAATTACAATATCATTATCGATAATTAAATCCGGTGTTACAACAGTTTACAAAAGGAATAATTTGAATCCATTAGGGAGGAATTTGAATCTACCAACTGGATGTGATGGTACCTAACTGACTAGCTAACTTAGGATGTCTCAATCAATATCGGAGTCCATTTGGTTAATTCCATATGTCTAAACAACTCACATGATCAATAATAAATAGTTAACTGAGTCTAACTGAAGTGGTAGGTGATAAAAGGTGCCTAATCCACATGTAGCCATGTAAAAATAGCACTTTCTCAACTAATTGTGATCTAACTAAATGTAACTGGAAATTAACTAAGCTTAACTAGCTCCAACTCCAACTGACTGAAGGAGGTTGGTGCCAGGATTTCCAGTGACTCCTAAAATGTATGGATTGGCCTAGGAGGCACCTAATCTGATGCATGGAAGTGCGGTCAGTGGTAGATAGCCTCTAGTAGTGTTCCCTACACTTTGGTAACTGGTACATGTGGTCCCATTAGAACATGTGGACCCAATGGTACTAATGGAATTTAATTAATTAATTAAAACTCCTAAGTTAGGATAAATTAATCTAATAGACAGTTTGGTCAAGGGAGGATTAATAATCCAAACACCCCCATGAATCCTAATTTGGACAAATGTGAGCCCATGAAACAATACCATAAGTCTCCCATATAAAATATAAAATACATAATGTTTCTTAATAAAAATGAGGAAATAGGGGAAAACCTCATGGGAACCCCCCCCCCCCCCCCTCAAAAAAAGAAGAAATAGGAAAATACAAGTTAAAAACTTGCAAAAATATTTGCTGTAGTTTGCAGTAGTATGCAACAATAATGTAGTATTCTGGTTCTTCTATGCAGAAGTATCCTACATCAGTGCATGTGAACCTTTTAATCCAAACAAATTCTTATGTCTAGAAGAATCTTCCTCTTTGGAATAAGAATAATGTACTCAACTAAATCAGAAATATAAACAACTGCACGATGAAGACTAGACCCATATAGAGCAGCTAAAATCAACTAATGAGAGAGAAAAGGTGCTCAATAATTCAAACCATGTGAGGAATACCCAAGCAACTGATATATTGCAGCCTTGAACAGAAAACCATGAGTGGTAAAATCATCCCCAAGTGTTAGGAGCAAGTGTCCAGGAAGATGCCGAATGTCTCCCTCTTTACTAGTTTTGTGAGGATATGAGCATGTGATCAAAGGTAGAGAAGCCCTAGGACTATGGAGAGAGAATTATTGAGCTCCATAATATTATATAGATTCATAAATAACCAATAATTCACAAAATCTAATATCAACAAACTCATAAGAGAGAACTAACATCGAATAATCAACAACAAAATTGAAGTAGACTTGCAGTGCTTAATTTGTCACACCAAAATTGATGAAACCACTTATAAGAAATACTGAAAGATATTGAATCTTAAAACCTGAACCAAATATTATCATATCAGAAAATAAATAATATCCAAATAGGTTCATATTATATCCAAAATTCTTCTCCACCGAGATGGTAGATGCACAATTTTCTCCTTCGTCAAAATTCTGATTTTTGGTGCATGCAATCCTGTAGGAATTTACTGGAAGCTCTAGATTAATGAGAGTGAATTGATCACTCCTATAATCTAATATTATTTCCATAATATCCATGGTATTACTTATATGCACACCAGCAACATCACTAGAGATAGAGAAATCAATTTCTTGTTCCTTTTCTGAAACAATCATTGGTAAACTATGCACAAAATTTAAAGAATCACTGGAGAATTTTTGCAAAGAATAGGAGAGTTTTTATTCAAAAATAGAGATTTGAATGTCTTATTCTAGATAATCCATGTGATTATATTATGTATTAGAGATATCATATACTGCTGGGGCAGTAGGAGGAGTCACTCCAAGGAGACTTTCTTCAATTCGAATTGACTATAGGGAAAATTTTGATTCTTCTTCATATTCAACAATTAGCTTTTCTGTAGGAAAGGCAATGAACTCATCATGATGGATTTTATCTGAACCTCTCTCAACATTTGGGATTGTAGAGTCATCTCCCATATGAATTCTAGGTCCTCCTAATAGAGGAAAAATGGTGAAGGATTTCCTGGAGGCAACCATGTGGTTGGATGCTCCAGAATCTGTCAAATAATCCTTCGACATAGTGAGACTTGCATGCAAGAATATCTCATCTTCTTCAGTATCCTCTTCATCGTTAGAAATATATGCACCTTGTGGAAGGGAAATACTGTTCTATACACATAGAGATTTCAACTGGTTGAGGGTCTTCTTCATGCACGAGTCTTCTAGATGAAAACCCCTCATACAATAAGGACACTTTTTTCTTTTCGAACTTCTTACTTTTGTTAGAGTTGGAGGATCCTTCAGATGTCTTCTGATTCTCTCTAGGCTTAGAATCAGGTGCTTTAGGTTCCTTCCCATCAGGTCTCCCTTTATCTTTCTCTTTGGTAGAGTCTGTCACTAGGAGATCTTGATCTTTGGAAGTCTAGATGACTCCGATCTAGATCAACTTCTATTTCTCCTGTATTAAGGACTTGACAAAGGAATCAAGTGAGGGAATTTTCAAACCAGGAAAGGCATCCCTTTTGGAATGAAATATTGAGATACATACAAAATACTCAGAACTGAGTTTGCTGAGAATGGAGAGCAAATTTTTCTCATCCTTCCTTTATATTCCACACTGTCTGCATTAAAGTGCAAGAGACTTGAATTTAGTAAAGAATTTCTATATAGTTTAGAAGTTATTGGGATGTAAGGTTACCAGCTCATTCTCTAGGAGGTTTCCCTGAAGCTAATCTTGTTTTCCAAACAATTCTTCAAGCTTCTCCCAGGATTCTCTAGGAGTCCTCAAACCTTCAAGGTGGAAGAGGATATCTCTGGATATATGAGTGCATAAATAACTGAACTCTTCATCTAAGCAGTTCAGAAACTTGTTCTTCTCAACTGGATGATGGCTTTGAAGCTCTCTTCCAAGTATTATCCTGTAGTAGCCAAGATTTGACAAGGCCAATTGCATATCTTCCCTCCAATTAAGATAACTGAAGGTTGTAAGGATCCAAGGAGTAGAAGGTAGAGAATCCATAATTATCCTGCTAGAAAGACAAAAATCTTCACACAAGCTACACAACATCTGTAGAGTTTCACTGCAAAGCACTAAAACATTCGAACTATGTTAGAATAATTCCTTTCCTCTCGACATGAACACTTTTTCAGGGTCCGTCACACTCACACTACCACTCTGAATAAATTAAGAGGAAGAAAGGAACTCTTTGTAGGAATTCTATGGAAACTCAACTGCTTCTGGTGCTCAATGCAGAGAAACAAACATGAAGCCTACTTGAGATGGATCTGATACCATGTTAAAATTGTTGTCCCATTTGGATCTTCAAGCAATTAGTTCAGAATTATTATTGTAGTAAAAGGAGAATGAATATTTTCACTAAACAAATCAAACCACATATGAAACGGATGAGTATAGCTCAGGTAATTATAGTATCATTGTCATTAATTAAATTCAGTGTTAAAATAGTTTACATAAGGAAGAATTTGAATCCATTAGGGAGGAATTTCAATCTACCAACTGGATGTGACTGTACCTAATTGACTAGCTAACTCAGGATGTCTCAATCAATATCGGATTCCAATTGGTTAACTCCATATGTCTAAACAACTCACACGATCAGTAATATATAGTTAACTCAGTCTAACTAAAGTGGTAGGTGAATAAAGGTGCCTAATCCAGCAGCCATGCACAACTAGCGCTAACTGAACTGATTGTGATCTAACTGAACGTAATTGGAAATTAACTAATCTTAATTAGTTCCAACTCCAACTAACTAAAGTAGGTTGGTATCGGGACTCCCAGTGGATCCTAAAATGTAGGGATTGGACCAGGAGGTGCCTAGTCTAATTCTTACAAGTGTAGTTAGTGGAAGATATCCTCTAATAGTTTTCGCCACACTTTAGTAACTGGTACATGTAGCCCCATTAGGCCATGTGGACCCAATGGTACTAGTCGAATTTACTTAATTAAAAATTCTAATTTAGGATAAATTAATCTAATAGATAGTTTTGTCAAGGGAGGATTAATAATTCTAACACACCCTCTCTTGTCAAAAACAAGTCATCAACATATAGCAGGAGCATTACCAGTTTTCCTCCTTCAACCTTGAAGTAAAGGTTGGAATCTGCTTGACTCTTGGTAAATCCTAATCTCATTAGGAATTTGTCCATCCTACCATACCATGTCAATATTATCGAACTCATATATCTTTTGTAGTCACTCCATATAAAAAGACACCATTCTCCCTCTTCATTTTGTACTCTATGTATTGGAGCATTTTGTATTGTAGTGACAAGTAGCCTCCTATGCTACTGATATTCTATGCATCCATCTATGTCATTTATTAATATCATTGTATACAAAATTCCTTTATCTTGAACTTTGTTGAAAGTTCCTCTTCCACCCATCCATGACCTTGTCGTCCTCTATAGGCTTCCATCTTCAACCTTGTAGCAAAGATTGAGATCTCCATGACTCTAGGTGATCTTCAAAATCCTCATGTAATTGTATGTGCTATACCATGGGTGCCTTTTGATCTCATATAAAACATTTTACTCACATGTGGTTCTTAGCTTGATATGCACTTCTACTTCACTAAATAAGTGTGTCTAGTCAATGGAGCACATCATGCCACAACATTATCCCTCTTTCTGAGAGAAACCATGAACCTTTATTTGTATTCCTCAATGCTACCATCTTTTGCATGCTTGATCTTGTGGATCCACATGGAATAGACTATGGACTTCCCTTACGGTCTTGAAACCGCATTCTAAACATCATTCTCCATGATCAACTAGTACTATTTGATCATAGTCTCGTTCCATTTCTTCTTGGCTACTTATTCATGGCTAGAAGGATCTGCATCAATGATGTCACACAACATTGAAATATAACTGGAGTGTGTGCAATGCATCTTACTTCCTTTGGAAGTCTTGTCATAATTTTCTTCATATTTGACGTTCTCATGTACCCAAGATGGTATTCATCTCTCTAGGTGGATATACCACTTTATATGGTTTGGTCATATCATGATTTTTTATATTCTTCTGAAGATATTTCTTCCATGATGGTGTCTTTGAACCTGTGAGATTCAGGTTCCTCTTGGTGTATGTTGTTGGAGTGAATCTTCTAGCTAAATTATGATCACTTGTTTTTTGGAACAAGTTTCATCCTTGTTTTCGTGTAGGTGATTGTACATGATCTTTCCTACAAGTAAAATTTAGTTACATGATTAGAAACATTTCATAATTTCCAAAACATATTAATAATGACAAATTGTAATGAATAAAGATATATGTTACATAATCATGCAACTATCTTATCATGTGCAACATTTATCCATATCTCATAAACATACGATAACTTTCTAGATGTCTTCCATCTCTACCATAATGTTTATTAAGAGTGTGTACTACTCCCAATATTTCAGCAAAGAGGTTTCATTTTATATAAGTAGCAATGGAATGTTGTACAACACCATAGGATACTTACCCATCACATGCAAGTTAGTAGTATACTGTTCATAAATGAAAAAACTGAAATTTGCATTATACATCAACTAAATATAAATATGTACACAATTAATCAATATAATTTCAGTAAGCAGATATACAGGAAATGACAATTGAACACGTATCTTTGTTTTTTTGGTGGGTGGACTCCCTCTTCATCCCTATATCCTTGCAGAAATCATTGGAGTCTTTGACAGTGTGCATTGCTTCATCATCTAATTCTGAGCACCTTTGTCTGTCTTTCTCATGCTTGCGCAAGTATTCTATACCATTGGCCACATGGGATTGTGTACTAGTTCTGAATCTGAGTGTCACTTCTTCATTCAGAATTGCATCCCTTTGTAACAAACAAAAATAGGATAATAATTAAATAAGGTTAATAACTAAATAAAATAATAATTGTTAATTATTATAGTAGTAGCTATTAATGTGAAGGGACATAACTCTTCATTATGAAACACTCAATCCATATTAAAGGTGATCTATGTTGTAATATCCTATCATCTTTTTATCTATCAATTTATTCATATTTTATTATCTATGGATATGTGGGTTATTTCAGAAATTACTTAATTGAGAATATCCAACTATGGATGTTACAGTGATATCAAAGCTATATGGACCTTGGAAAACATTATTTACACCTTGTGTATATTTGGGTTTCCCCAAAAAATAGGACTTTGTCCTAAAAAAAAGGGTAAAAGCAACCCCCCAAAAAAAGGAGGTAAAAGAAAAGAAAAGAAAAGAAAAGTTAAAAAAAAAAAGATAAAAGTTAAAAAAAGAAGAAGGTAAGAGTGAAACCACATGTGGTTTCTTAAAGTGGGTTTGGGTTTGAATATAAAAAGTGCATAATAATAACTACAAAGAAGCAAGTGATATTTGAACCTAGGTGGGGAAGGTAACACTTATTCCTCCCAACCACCCAATCTACTCGCATTTTACAAAATTATTGGGAAAAAAAAGAGAAAAAGAAAAGAAGACAAAAGTGAAGTAAAAACAAAGTCACAAACAATGGCACCTACATATTCAGAAATCAAGTCACATCTACAAACAACATTGGACGAGTTAGAGCAATATAAGGCGGTTAATAAAAGTATACAAGCTAATGTTGAGATGCAGAAGTGGTTGAAAGAGTGGAGAGACAATGAGAATCGTAGCTTATGGAACCAAAATCGACATCTATAATGAACCATAAGTGATAACAAGAACATTCACATACACATATGGCTTTAAGCATGCATTCAGAATGCTAGATATCCGATAAGAACATGATATTTGTAATTTTAAAGATGGTAAGATAGGAAAGCAAGAAGTACCATTGGGAAATGGACTCACAGCATGAAAACAATCAAGGGGGTTACAACAATAATGAGTGTTGATTCTCTTCTGCAATCTGAGGCAACATGGTTGTTATATTTGGTCTAATAGCTTGTTGTAATGTTAGAATAATGAAGGAGTAATGTTAGAATAATGAAGGAGCATCCCAGTGAAACAAGTGGCACCTATCTATGGGTCAATCACTTGGAAAACCCTTTAGTATAAACAATGAAAGATGCTAACAGCTGAAATGGAGCATCTATCTAAGGATAAATTCCATCTCGGTTATTATACACACATAACGAATACAATTTATGTAATAAGGAGCATCTACCAAGGATGAATTCCTTATATGCAATCTACAAAGGTATTGGCAGGAATGAACATATATGGAAATGTGAAATATAGGAAAAAAGTCTAAACATGGAACAACTTGATGAATCTCAGAAAGCTTAGAAAATGCTTTTCATTACTACTTCCAAGAAAATAATAGGGCTACAAAAATCCAAGCACAGAAGACTTAAGAATGAAAGTTCCAACCCTTACTCCTTCGTAGGGGTTACATTTATAGTCTAACTTACCCCCTATATGTACCTCTAAACAGGACATCAAAATTAGTTACATTGCGGGAATCAAACCCGGAAGTACATCCTAAATCCTAACAAATTATGACGTGGCAAATGCGTCATTCCAACAATTTTTTTTAGGAAGGAACGCTATGCTGCGTGAGTGATCAAAATGGGAATTCTCGACAACTAGGGATTTCTATCTCGCTTGACTGAAAATGATTCTTCATGGTACCTTTAATGGTTTTATGCTGACTCAGCATGACTTGTTCCTTTACCGCACGGGTGGAGTAGCCCCTCTTCATTGTAAATCACGTCTTTACCAACTGTCCCCTAATTTCCATCATTCTTGAGCATCTAGAACGAACTTGGTTCTTCCAAAATTCTCGACCTCTTTCCATTGATCTACGGTAGGTAATTCCAGAGTGGAAATTTCCTTTGACAACACCCACATTTCCATGTGATCCCTATATGAAAAATCTGGCATCCGTGCACATGTGGCCCTGAAAGTGAACACTATCATGAAATCATTTGCTAGCTTATCAAAAATTTCCTTCCCTGATATATACTACTACACGTCTACAAATTTGGAGAGGTCTGACCTGTATTGAACCAACTAGTCATAGTATTCTTTATGTGGAAACATGCCACCCTTTTCCTGCCAGATGTATGGTAGCCCCATTTTTACCAAAGGGTCAAACATTTCAATAAACCCTTTGATCTTGTGTGCCATGATACCAATATTTCTCTTGAAAGTTTCTAAATGATGGTACTAATTTACCACCTTCCTAGACCAAGTGATGATGTAAATCCTGTCCCTTATTCCAACCTTCCTGATATCCTCTTCCATCAGCCCATTTAGAAACTCTATAGAATTTTTAGCATAGTCAACAGGCTTCCTTTTTAGCTTCTATTTGACTACTGTAACACTTTGTTTGGCTGCCTATATGACCATTTATTTGTCCAAATTATAATCTAGGTAGGGTCTCAACTAGGTTGCCTCTGATATGAGGGAATCCCATATTATGTTATTTTCCCCTATTACGGAGAGAAATTCCTATGGCTTGGGGTACCACAACAGACAGCTTGACTCTAAAACTCAATCATTTCCAATATGCAATAGAAATAAAATATCTAACACTAAAGGATCAGACCTCATACCTTATTTCGGATGGTTGAAGTAGATCCCAGTTGAGCTTTCCAACTTTAGCTTGAATTGATGAATCACTTCCTCAACAACAAGTAAACAAGACAAGCATACTATATATTGGTGTTAGATATACTCTAGCATATATAATCAACAATGTATAAGCATTTGAAATCATCCATGGATAAAATATTCATTCAAACATACATTATTGGACAAGGAAAAATATTTCTATTAATATAAAATCAGAGATTACAATGAATACAACCTCTGTCGGAACGTCTGCGAATAGGAGAAATTGAATCCCCCACTTGGGCCTCCACCACCTCAATCCTCCATCTCTTGATAGTAAGATCATAAGCAAAAGGCAAGCTTGGGAAGAACACCAAAGTGCTCCAAGGGACAAAGGGATGCAAACTCAAGCACAAGTTCTGGCAACAATGGACTATAGTTTCTTTGCTCTCAATTCTCTTATGCCTTCAATGTATCCAAAGGGTTCCTTATATATCTTTTCAATGGGGTAATGAAAGGTCGAATCCAAGCGATCTCAAGGCATATGGAAGGCCAGGAGACAAGTGAGTCGGATCCATGTCAAGGAAAACTCCAAAAGGATTTGGATTTTGTACACATCCCGATGTACGCAGTTTTAGGGGTCAAACCCACGTATATACATGATAAGGGGTTTAAACGTCGTGTATATCAATTTTCACATGTTTATAGGGATGGTCTAGGAAACATCAAAGGACAAAAAAAGGTCCAAGGGGTCTAAGGATTCTACAGAGGGATAGGGGAAGGCCATACAAGTGTGATTCACCTGGTGTGGTAAAATCAGTTATAGTAGATGCCCCCTAATGTGTGAGGTCAGAGGGATCATACGATGGCCGAAATACATTATAAGTCCATCCCAGAAGTGGAGTGATGAAGAATCCCAAATGGAAGACCAACCACCCAATCAACATAGTACAATGATACAACTCTGCACATAACTGCAAATACATATAGCAGTACCGGATACATAAGAGTACAATGGCCATGAATAGGCATGATACAAAATATGACATGTGTGGTCATCACCACGTACAATATACATAGATTAGAATCTCCATGATGAAGATATACAAAGGATCATGATCTCCATAATGGTTGAATATATACAATGGATCAAGATCTCCATAATAGCTGGAAATGTCTGACATATACTGGAATCAAGTCATGAGAGCTTAAATCTCATGAACACTGGCACGATCAAGGAGGTAGAATATAAGAGATGCCACCAATCTAGAAGGTCTTCTACACAAACTTCTATGAGTACAAGTCCTACTATATGAATAGAGGTGTCGAGGTCGAACATAGTAGTCCATCGTCTGATTACCGGTCATTGATGTATACCATTAACAGAAGCGAGATCACCCACCGATAATGATAATGGGAATCAAGGTACTAGAGTGCAAACTAACAAGTGCGAATAGATGTGTTGAGGTTGAACACTTGAGAGGATCCATCGATCAAGGGACATTGATGTATTCCCAAGAACTGTCGATGGCGAGAGAACCTACCACTGATGACTGCAAGTCTCAAGGCACTCAAAAATGACTCTAGATTCCAATCCCAGAATAAATGATCTAAAGTCGATGGGATGAAATCCACTGGAAGGAGGGAATTAAGGCATCCCCAATCATCCAAAAAGAGGTACTCAGCAAATCTATATGATGTGGAAGGACTCAATCATAAGGTGCACAAACTAGTAACTGTACCGGGAATGGCCGACATGCAAATTCAAGATAACTGAGGAATGGCCAAATCAGGTTTCAAATTCCTTTGAACAAGAGCATAAGAGAAAATGGTGACTGAATAAAGGTAGCATAGACTTGATATACAAAACTGGGACATCTCTACGACATAGGAGGCATCGACAGAGGCTCCATGGGGACTAGAAGCTTAACCAGTCGGTGGAGATAAACTCAGATAAACAAGTACAGCTTCTAAAGTCAAAATATAGAACCAACCAATGGATGTGATATATAGTGCTCTGTTCGAAGGTGACACGACTCGACAACTGCCAAAATATAACATCTTTCCTTGTCCGGATTTTTGGTTTTTTTATTTTTTTTGGAATTTTTCAAATATTTAAAAAGCTTGAAAAAGAATAAAATGGCTTTATAGTTACAGAATAGGAGGAGATGAGTGTCATGTGGGAAAACAAACTAGTTCCAAGCAGTGGAACATACCTATGCTCAATGTAAGGATACATATGTAGGATAGTGACAGTTGGGGGAAAGTCCCCTCTTGATAAAAATAGGGAATCAAGCTACAAAGGATATATAAAATGGCTTTGCATGGCTAGACATGAGACAAGCTCGGGCTATATGGCTGAAACTCAATGTTAGGGAAGCTAGCGTAAGGTTCAATAAGACAAGCAAAGCTCATGATAATGCAATTACAACTTGACATAAGGGAGTCCTGAGGGAAATAGGCCAGTAAAAGATCAAGAGGAGTATGAGGCTCTTGCGAAATGTCATGGAAACACTATACAATGGACTCCCACACCCTAAGGGATAAAATGTCGGCATGGGAACCAAATGCAAATAGGGCGCTAACTAGGGTACCCATGTAAGGTCAAGCTCTACCACTTATATCATGCCACTTCTAAAACAACAAGAAGGTTCCATGACATAATCGAGTGAGTTCGTACCTAAGGATATAATGAAATGGTCATAAGGTCATGCAAAATGTAAACGGTGATGAAACCTAACCTATATGCCATTTTAGATATGATACCTAAAATCAACACGAACGGGTCAATCCAATGGCCAAAACAATGCTCAAAAAGGTCTCCTACATCATAAATTAGTCCAAAAACGATCCAAAAGGATTAGAAACGGTCCAAACTATAGGAAAGGGGGTAAATTTTTTCAAAAATTTGAAAAATTTCTATAAATAGTAAAAAATTCAAAACATTATAAAACATTTGAAATTTTTACCCATTTGAGCTCAGAACTTCAACAGCGAATTCTAGGAGATCCAGCCGACGGAATCCACTACCGTTTTTTCTAGGTACTTACCCATGATCTACTCTTTCATTTTGATGCAAATTTTGTCAAATTCAATGGTGTATTTAGGATTCTAGGATAGTCTAAGTGCGCACCACGACCCATACAGAAATCGAGGGTTTTTCCGCATATAGGGTTGGATATACGTGGAAAATGCCCTCAAAGTCGTGTACATATGTGGCTGTTTAGCAAACAGTCGCGTATGTAGCCGCGCTCAAAGATTTTTAAGTATTCTAATGGACAAAACTCAAATTTTATGTGCAGGATGGTCCTACAATGGAGAGAACGTGAACATGGTGATGTAGAAGAGGTAGTAAGGGCATATATAATGGCTCAACAAGCATTACATGCATTTGGGCCTTACAAATTTTGGTGTCTTGGTGGCTTAAGAGCCAAACCAGGACTATTGCAGATGTTAGTGGACTACTAGGATCCAAACTCAGAGTCGTTCTAGATAGACGAGATGTCCCTCACCATAGAAGTGGAGGACATATATTTTATTATTGTACTTTACCGACGGGGGGAAGTGGTGAACCTACACTCTCGTGGGCCCGGAGGTGGCCTGACTATATATTATTACATTGCAGTGTACTACTATTTAGACACAAAGAAGGTGGGGAGTTAGATCCCAACTAAATCCATACAGGTTCTAGGCCTAAAGGCCATCCTACTGACACTGGGCAGGATAGCAAGCTTAGCTTCACTCCACTAGGCATCGCGGCCTCTGATGTTCTATGCAATGGAGTGCATGAGACCCACGGTGTACGATTGGAGCACTGCACTACTGGGCAACATGAAACACCAGCTCAGTGAGTGCAAGATGGCCAGAGTGCAAAACTTTGGTTTCAGCAGCATACTGAGCACGTTTTTCTTTGAGTGTGTTCTGGGATTGAGCCCTAGAGTTGACATTCCTCTACACGGGGTTCAAGATCAAGCCCAACGATGTTGGGCAGATGCAATGCACAGACTGGGTGGAGGTAGGGTGTCCAACCCCTATCTAGCTAATTTATTTGCATGGTGGAGACGACAGATAGTTTCCATCGATGACTACCCCTATGCGGGGATAGATTTCTGGGGAGACCTAGACAAGCTGCTACCACCAGGATTGGCATACAGTGACATTGGTAATGAATCTTGACCCTCCCTTTAAAAATTTTGAGTTACTTAATTTTTTTGTGTTTTCTGATTATGTGGAATCAAAAGACATGTTTTTGGGTGACAATACATAGTGACATCTACCATATGCATGCATATGTGGGACCACGGTGGCCTGAAGGTTTTCCTCATCATAGACAGAGGGGAAGAGGAGACGATATCATTGGTTTGGATGCGGAGCAGACACTCCAAAGCATTCATACCAACTTTGTGAGACTGACACACAGAGTACCCATGGCACAAGTTAAGGAATTACCTGAGGCCATGCAGTGCCAGGTGGTGGGTGTACCATGAGCATGGGTGCGGCTATTTCAATAGCTAGCTAGAGCCATAGTGATGTTCCATGATCACAACCCCCCTCCTCCTCCACAAGCTTAGATACCTGGGAGTGATACATTTTGTACTACCATGTATTTATATTTTGGTGGCTCGAGAGCCCCATTTTTGTATTATGACACTATGTATTACCAGATTTTGGATGTTTATAAAAAAAATTATGACGATCGATTTATTTATTTACATGTGTAAAAAAATTTATGTTTGTGATGAGCCTACTGTTTATGAAACAAATGCCAATCTAACACGTAGTTAGCATATGAGTCAGCAACTTGATTATTAATTCTTGGAACATTTATGTATGTTATATTGTCAAATTGTCATTCTAATAATCTCACACGTAAGAATCTTCTTAATAATGTCAAATATCTAACATGGTACAAACCATTAAGCTGTGACAATACTAACTCAGAATCAAGACATACCTCAAGAGAGAGAACACCATGTAAAATGGCATCCCATAGAAGCTCAATAACGGCACTATATTCAGCAACATTGTTTGAAGATGGTCATAAACATATGCCTCCTAAAGATAATAACTAACCCATAGGAGTATAAATTACCCAAGCAGTAGAGGCTGAGTGTTGAGTGTGACAGCTCGCACCATCCGTGAATCCTATGAAGGTGGAAGATTCCATTGACATCTGCCAAAAGAAACAGAAACTAATCACAAACCTGATCACCATAAGAAAAAGACCTACCTATGAAAAACTGTACAATAATATACAATAACCAGCCTTGGTTGAAAATCATGCATAGTACTTTTTGAGATAGAGCCCATTTCTAGGCTCCACTAAGGTCTTTCCCTCATAATCCACTAACTCATAAGCGCCCTTCTCTAACACACGTTTAACAACGTAAAGACCACACCACATGGGGTTAAACTTTTGAAACCCCAAGGGTTCTTTCGGTTGATCCCAAAAAGGACCAAGTCTCCCTCACTAAACCTCCTTAGATGGACAGACTTATCGTGCTGGACCTTAACGCAACACTTATTTACTTCTAGAGCCACCAAGGCATCTCGGCGTTGCTCATCAAGTTGCTTAAGGTGGACCAAACGCTCCTCCAATGGTGAAGTGTCTGGTAAGAGTTATATGGCTAGCTTCAAAGAAGGAATCTCACACTCAACCGGCAATACCAAATCCACTTCATGTACAAGTTGATATGGATAAAAACCCATGGCAGTATTAACAATGGTTCTATAAGCCCACAAAGTAGGATATAACATAATGTGCCAAATCGTCTTGCTTTGTGCGATGGTTCATTGGAGAATGGATTTGAGTGATTTATTCACTGCTTCTATCTGTCCATTCGCTTGAGGGTAGTAAGAGGAGGAATGCTCTTGCTTATACCCTAACTTTGATGACAACTCTTCCATCATACGATTCTAAAAGTGCGAGCCATGGTCAATGACAAGCTCTTTCAGAATACTGAACCGAGTAATAATCTAGTTGAATACAAAGTGTGCAGCTATCTCACCATCAGATTTAACTGTAGGCATAGCCTCATCCCATTTCATGAAGGAGTCAACAGCCACTATGATATGATGATGCCCCCCAGCTAAAGCTAGGTTGCAATCCATAAAATCAAGCCCCCACTTAGTGAAGGGAATGGCGGTGATGATGGGATGTAATGGGGTAGGTTTCAAACACATATTACGTGCAAACACCTGGCAATGATGTCACCTCTTAACCACATCTACACAATCCTTAAAGATTGACGGCCATAAATAACCCGCTCTTAAGATTTTTTGGGTTGTAGAAATCCCAGATAAATGACCACCACATGTCCCTTCATGGCAATCATTCAACACTAGATCAGCCTCTTCATGAGTTAAACAACGACATAAAATGGAATCTACCCCACAGCGGTACAAAGTGTTATCCACTATGAGGCAATTTTTAGACACGTGACGTAACCGTCGTCATTCATCTCGTGAGAGGTGAGTAGGGACCTTCAATGTTTGTAAATATATAATAATATCCCCATACCATGGGTCCAAAGTTGAGATTAAGAATATGTGCTCATCGATAAATTTATCTTCACAAACCAACTCCTCGGACTCACTTGGGAAATCCGATATAAGCTCCACAAAAATTAATGATTTCTTCGATTTTTCTGAAACAAACTTGAGATCGAATTCTTGCAGGATGACAATCCATTTATTATATTTTCCCCCAATCATTCTTTGAGTGAGAACGAATTGGAATGGATTGACATGGGCTACAACCAAGGTCTGGCGAAGGATAATATAATGTCTCAACTGTTGAACCGCATGTACGATAGCTAAGGCAAGCTTCTCAAAATGGGAATAACGGGTCTCTATGTCAATAAGATTCTGGCTTAGATAGTAGATACCATGCTCTTGGAGCTCCTCATCCTCTTGAACCAAAACCATACCAATCATCTCCATGGACACAGCCACATAAAGTAGAAAATCACAGCTATAGTCTGGGGGACTAATCATTGGGGCCGATGCTAGGGATCGCTTAAGTGCATCGAAGGACTCCTGGGCTCGCTCATCCCAACAAAAGGTGGTGTCCTTTTTCAAAAGACACCTAAAGCCTCTAGTCAAATTGGCAAAATTGGCAAAGAATCTCTGTAAGAATTTTTCCATGCCTTGCAAACATTGAAGATGTCTAATGTTTTTCGGGGGAGACAATTGAAGTATTTCCTCAACCTTCAAAGGGTTGACTCTTATACCCTCCTTTGAAACAATGAATCCTAATAAGTGACCAGAATTCACACAAAAGATGCACTTGTGAGGATTTAACCTGACCAAATAATGGCGGAACCTTTCGAATACTAATCTCAAATGATAGGAATGACGCATTCTCATATGAGAATGAGGAGCAAGGTCATCCAAATATACTTCGATAATCAATTTGAGATCATGGAAGCTCAAGGTCATGGCCCACTGAAAAGTAGCTCCGACATTCTTAAGGCCAAAAGGCATTTTTCGATATGCAAAAGTTCCCCCAGGACAAATAAATGTGGTCTTATGTTGGTCCTCAGGTTTAATTTGTATCTGATTGTATCTGAAAAATCCATCCATAAAGGAAAAAGCCTCGCTACCTGCACATTCATCCAAAATATGATCAATAAATGGTGTGGGGAAATTGTCCTTAGGACAGGCACGATTCAAATCATGGAAATTAGTACATATGCAGATTGCTCCCTGCTTCTTATCAACCGAAACAGTATTTGAAACCCACTCCATCAAGGGAATGGGATAGATAAAAACGTCTTTCAACAGTTTCTCTATCTTTGCCTTAATCACGGGTGCTTTCCTAGGATTCACTACATGCAAGCGTTTTCAAATAGGATTAACATTGGGATAAGTCTTAATCTCATGTTCAATAATGCAAGGGTCGATACCTGGTATTTCATCGTAAGACCAAGCAAAGATATCATGAAATTATTTAAACAGCTCAGTGTATTCTTGAATCTCAGCATGGGAACATTCTTCCACAATATAGACATTCTCTATCCTACTAGGATCGCGAGAGATATTGATAGGAATAGTTGGAGATATATTTTCCATGTTCCCATCAGCAGTCGGACCAGGAGAGCTTAATGGAACCATGGGACTACCAATTATCTCACCAAGAACCTCCCTAAAATCCTCACGCTCCAAGCGGTCAAGCTCAAGAAGAAAGTAAGATCTATGATGCAACTCTTCCCATGGTGGCTCAACTCCTGACATGGCCTCAATAATCGCTTCATCTGAAGGAAAAACACTATCAAGGCAGTCGTGCGTGTGAGAAGACTGAACTGCCCATGCAAGAAGCACATATGGGTCCTTCTCCTCCATCCATGAAGAGGAAGGACTAGGATTTGCAACACATCCAAGATTAGCTTGATAAGCTACCATAGTTGCAAGCAATGACATGTTTTTCATGATGGGCTCACTCAAAGTATTCAGTGTAGGAAGAATCCAAGGATATTCCATATGAATCATGTGAAAAGACATCGATCTCATAGATGTCGAAACCTCACTGGACCTAGACCCTATCATAAGGATAGGTGCAGGACAACTAAAGCTTCCCATGAGGGATGGATACATTCCCACACCCACACTCCCAGTTGTCGGTTGAGAGTGCTCTACAATCGGGATCGAAGCTCCCAAAGATGCGGTAACTGACGGATTCTTGAATGACGTTTGATCAATCATAACTATCTTCCCATTAAATGGAAAGCATAAAATGTGAAATAGTGAAGAAGCTATAGCTTGCATACTGTACATCCAATTCCTACCCAGCAAGAGATTGTAGTCAAGGGGCGCATCAACCACCTCGAACTCTATCGAAATGGTCTTCCCACCCAAATGGACTTTAAGGGAAGGAAGGATCCCGTGCGGCCTAAACGATCTCGGATCAAATGTAGTGAACATGGTACCATATTTAGACAACTCAGGGGAACCTAAACCCTTCCAACACGATAAGGAAATCACAGAAGCAGCAATGCCTTCGTCAATCATAGTGTGCTTGATGGTCATGTTAAGACATTCTACATAAATCAAAAGAGACACATAGTAAGGCAAGTGAGGCTAAAGTATTGCGGTTTCAAATTTAATCATGGAGGAAGAATTATCATCATTCACACCAAGGGAAGAAAGCAAAGCCTTCCTTTACGAAGGACAACTCTGAAGTACTTCTAGTGCAGACATTGCACAAGGATTGTGGCCCAAATCCTCGACAACAGAATAGTTCTGGGCAGCTCAGGCATTAGGATTGTGACCCGAACACTTAAGGACTCCCTTAGGAATGCAAGGTGCAACTTCAGGTTTATCCATAGGTTTTTCAATAAGAAAAGGAGTCCCTTGTGGATTAGGTGCATTTCCTGGGTTGGGTTGTGACAAACCATAGTCCTTCGCATGGGTCAAAACCTTCGTAGCACGCACCATGTTAATACAACCATGACCACTACCCTCTGGCAGATCTTGATCTCCACCAGACTGATCATGGGTCCTCAAGTTCATGTTTTGATTGTGGGGTAGATGGTTAGTTAGCACAGCTGGGCCCTGCGCTAAGAATCTCGAGGCTTCATCGATACGAGGGCACAAGCAAGTGAGGTGATCATCCTTACATAACTTGCAAGGAAATTTAACCTTACGTTTAGGTTACTTGACCCCCCAGCATTACGGGTGTTCTTGTCATTAGTATTAGCATTTTCATTCCTATTCCTACCCTTACGATTATTCTTACCCTTCTTTCTATTCCTTTAGGGTTGCTGGTTACCCTTATGGTCTGACGATTGTACCAAAAGCACACTCGTCGTTTGGGTGGTTTGAGATGAAGCGATGGCTTGTCCCGAAGCAGATTAGTTGATTGATAGTTGTTTGACCTATTGTACAACTGAATCCGTAGGTTTAGCACTCGCACAACCAACAATGCCATCGGCATGTGGTCTAGGTTTAACTTTGGGGTTGAAACTAGAACGCAGAGCATTGGGAATGATCTCATATAACAAAGCGGATTGAGCATAAATCAAATCTAGTTCCTGCGCCCTAAAAATGGCTTATTCCTCATTTTGCACTCTGGATGTAGAAACATCCTTCGCTATATCAGGCAATAAAGAATTGAGGAACCATTCGAGGAGGAATTCCGTCGGTATAAAAGCTTTAATCAACCTCTTCCATCTACGCCACTCTTGGATATGGTCTGAGATATGCATGGATTTTTCCTGCCGAAATGTCAACAAGAGTTTTGTACCAATGTCGCAACACACTGGTAACTAGAAGTGGTTAAAAAAAGTCATCGCTAGGTCATTGAACAAAGCGAATGCCCCCCTAGGTAACTCTATATACCATTTTACAGTAGGCCCTATAAGGGTGCATTGAAACAACCTTAAATGGATCGAGTATTGGTGTAAGGAATTTGAAGAGCACCATAGGTGAAAGGTAGTAACATGTTCACTCATATCCTTTCCCAGTTTGTCATCGAATTTGGGTATGTCTGAGGAAATATTAGTAGGGACAACCGACCAAGCTGGGTCATGAGATACAGGATCATTCGTCAATCTCAACAAGTTACGAAGATTTAGCATTGCGAGGAAATGGAGCCTAGGATGAACAAGTCTATGCACTACTCCCTAATAGTTTTGATTCATATAGATTTGATTACCATAACCACCATGGCCTTGACCATAGTTCCCTCCTCTCGTTTGACCCGTGTAGGGTGGCATGGAAGCACCATAGTGTGGTGTACCTTGACTATTAGGGGCTACAAAGTTGTAATTTGGAAAGTAAGCGGGTTGTTGATACCCGTACCCATAAGGTGAAGAACCCTATCCATACTGCGTCCCATAATAAGGTCCATAAGTCATCGCATGAGATGTCCCATGAGACACTCCCTAAGAAGGAATATACGCTCCAGAAGGAGGAATATACATTCTGGAAGTAGGAATATACATTCTAGAAGTTGGAATATATGCTCTGAAAGTAGTAACATGACCTCTAGAAGTATGAACATGACATTCCGAAACAATGGGCCGTACTTGAACCTGAGACACAACTGGTCGAGAAGCAGTAGTATGGACATGGCTTGTAGCAACATTCCGTCCTGAAGGACCACATGAATGAGGTGGATGGTGAACATTCGAAGAACTAGGGACAAAGGATGAAGGGACCTGTGAAATTATGTACGTGTTGTTCCCTATAGTCACTTGTCTTGGATCTGGTATCCTAATAGGATCACTAACCCTAGGCCTAGCAAGAATATGTGATGTAGCTTCCACCGCCGGGATGGAAGGTGCAATGTGACTTGTGCTCCCAAACCTCTCCACATGGTAAGGAATGAGAGTGTCCCCAGGCATAGTGCTAGGCTCAAACTCAAATTCGACATGAAATGCCAAATTATGTGTGGGAAAACCAAACATACCATAACTACCATAACTAGTGCTCACGGGTTCAAAATGACTCTCATCATCTTCCGGAATTCCATATCGATGATGCGTCAATGGGGGATCAACACTAGAGTAAGTAGGTATATCATGAAAAGTACCTATCTCAAAAATTACCAGACCTAACTTAGTCAAATCAGGTGAAGGATCATAAGTAGGAGTAAACTCCCCATCTTGCACTTGAATGGGAGAAGGTGGTTCAAGAATACCTTCAACATGGTCTCCCATCGTGTGTAAATCAATGTGCGAAGTAGTCCGCTTGGATTTTCTACATCTCTCTCCCAAAGTAGCGAAGTAGTCGCAAGCGGGATTGACCGTATGGGCAAGGTAGCAAAGCCCAAAACTCTCGAAAGATCCCCCAGATACGAATACAATCCTGGAAATATCTCCGGTGCTACTCAGTTATGACTAGGGGTCATCCCAATCAATAACCGCTCACACTGCCTCATGCTTAACTCCCTTTTGAGAGGAGGATCCTGAGAAAAACCGGTTATACCAAGGAATTTCACACACTCACCTGGACAGACACATACATGTTGTTGTTTAGTGGTCTTGGAGAATCTACTCAGAATGAACTATTCCAAGACCCTAAAATGTAATCTTGTTGGTGAACCCTATCAAATAAGATAGTGTAGCTCATTTTAATTAAGCATTCATTTTAATTGGCTTTATTACTCAAAAGAGGTATATGGCTATGCAACTAATGGCGTCATGACACAACATGAAGCAAAATGCACACATAAAAATCAATGCAAATGCGTTGTGTCCATGAAAAAAAAAGGTATTCTACTACGTGAAATGCACAATTTTCTTCAAATGATAAATGCAAGCTTTCCTATATGAAATCCTGACTAATACTTCAAACCAAATCTAGTGCAAGTACTATGCAAAATGCAAGATGCAATGCATAATGATAATCAAATATTTTTGGATTTTTTGAAATAAACATGAGATATTAAAGCGAAAGAATTATTCTACAACGCCCAGACTCTGCAAGGACAATCAAGCAGCACTTCAAGCAAAGTACTAAGGTAAAATAAATCTAATGAACTAATCCCAAAACAAAAAATCAAAAATGCAATGACAAGAACATTCTTCAAAAAAAGAAATTTTACCCTAAAAATAAAACATCTCTGGTCAGAAACAAAGGTGTATACAAACTCTAGCAGTATGAAAGGAGACTCAGCAATCATCCAAATTCACCCAGCAGCAATCAATCTTCCTCTAGAAGGTAAAACTAAGGGCATACGCGACTATTCGCAATAAACCTGTGTGTGCACGCAGAAATAGCAGTGAAACCCACGTATATATGCGACTGTGAGTTAAAAACTCACGTACAGGAACAAAAGTGCATAAAAATAAAGGAAAAAAGACAAGCTGAGACAAACTTCACACCAATCAGACACTACCAGGAAAACATGCCCCCAGACTCGACACATAAACAGAGAAATAATAGCAATTCAAAGTCATTGAATGTTGATAGAAAACCCCCAAAGGACAACTACTAGGAACTCCCCAGCGGAGTTGCCAATTCTGTTACAGAGAGAAATTCCTATGGCTTGGGGTACCACAACAGACAGCTTGACTCCAGAAATCAATCCTTTCGAATATGCAAGAGAAATAAAATATCTAACACTAAAGGATCAGACCTCGTACCTTATTCTGGATGGTTGAAGTAGATCCCAGTTGAGCTTTCCAACTTTAGCTTGAATTGATGAATCACTTCCTCAACAACAAGTAAACAAGACAAGCATACTATATATTGGTGTTAGATCTACTCTAGCATATATAATAAACAATGTATAAGCATTTGAAATCATCCATGGATAAAATATTCATTCAAACATACATTATTTGACAGGGAAAGATATTTCTATTAATATAAAATTAGATATTACAATTAATACAATGTCTGTCGACACGTCTACGAATCGGAGAAACTGAATCCCCCACTTGGGCCTCCACCACCTCAATCCTCCATCTCTCGATAGCAATCTCCCAAGCAAAAGGAAAGCTTGAGAAGAACACCAAAGTGCTCCAAGGGACAAAGGGATGCAGACTCAAGCACAAGTTTCAGCAACAATGGATTATAGTTTTTTTGCTCTCAATTCTCTTATGCCTTCAATGTATCCAAAGGGTTCCTTATATAGCTTTTCAATGGGGTAATGAAAGGTCGAATCCGATCGATCTCAAGGCATATGAAGCCTAGGAGACAAGTGAGTCAGATCCATGGCAAAGAAAACTCCAAAAGGATTTGGATTTTGTACACATCCCGATGTACGCAGTTTTAGGGGTCAAACCCACGTATATACGCGATAAGGGGTTTAAAAGTCACGTATATCAATTTTCACATGTTTATAGGGATGGTCTAGGAAACATCAAAGGACAAAAAATGGTCCAAGGGGTCTAAGGAGTCTGCATAGGGACAGGGGAAGGCCATACAAGTATGATTCACCTGGTGTGGTAAAATCAGCTATAACACCCCCTGGACTATTGATTTCCCTATGACTTGTTGTACCAGTTTCTCATTCTTACTTTGTAATTCTGCACACTTTTCTTCCCAGTTCTTTCTTTCATGTTCTCTTTCCACTACAAATCCCTCCAGGTTCTTATTCTAGTGCTTCAACCCTGTCAGCTCCAACTCCTTCAGAATTACCTGTTTCAGGGATTGAACGATGGAGGACTCATTAGGTTCAGTGATGGGAGGAATAACTTCCTTCTTGAGTTATTTCTCCTTCTCTTGTAATTCCCTTTCGTTTTCCTGTAACCTTTTTCTCCAGATCATTTGATTTGGTCTTGAGATCCTTCTCACTCTCTGCTATGAGGTTCATATCCTTCTTCCATTGCTTCTCTTTTTCTATTAATTTGAGTAGCTAGGCTTGGCAGTCTGTCAGATTACCATTCAAGCTCTCTTTCTCCTTTTTTAGCTCTGATAGATCTGAAGCTTGGATCAACTAAGTATCTAGAGTATTCATCTTTTTGTTCAGCTGATGAATGGTGTCTTCTTTATTCTTTAACAACCTTTGTGTGCCAGCCCCTTTATCAGCTTGGTTTTCAGCCATCAGCAAGTCTGTCTGAAGATTCTTGATCTGAGCCTGGTGGGCCTTGTTATTCACCTTCTCTTGTCTCAATTGGTTTTCAATTCTACTCTTTCTAGTATGCAGCTTGGATATCTTGAGGGTTGAATTCAACAAATTAGTGTGAATGATATCCCCTATCTTCTTATGAAGGTGGATCATATCTAGCATAGGAATATCATCCAAATTGACCTTCATCTATGCCACTTCGTTCCCAGAAGCTATGGCCATATTTGATGTATTATGCTTGTTATCTCTAATAGAAACCAAAGATACCTCCTAACCACAAGCTCTCCTTACCTCTGCAGAGAATTTGAGGGATTCATTCATGGTGATCCTATATTTGTTTGTTGATCCTTCAGGTGTCTAGGAAAGTTCACATTCTTGAACCTCAAAGGTAGGGCCTTTGACATTTACTTGCTTCTTCTTTCCTTTCCAACCAGCTACCTCTACCAACTTCCCTGCATCATCCAACTTCTGTTTATTTGGTGTGTTAGCTGTGTCCTCCTCATATGTGTCCATGGAGCCAAATAAGTCCCTCTTGTTGAAATGCTCAGAGATACTAACCAAAGGTGTAACCTTCTCTGCTATTGGTCCCAGGATTGAAGTGCCAGGCGGAGGTGAGTTGTTTCTCGGCATTGGATAGGTGGGGTCCTTTTCCACACTATCATTCCCTTGTTTATTCTAAGGGTAGTCTGACCAATTTGTAGCCTCAAGAAATCCTGCCACCTCATGGTGCTCAAAGGGATTATTTTCTTTGGCTTGCATTCTATTTGATATGATGTGATGGGGATTGTAATTGATTGCATCCTTCGTAGGAAACCCCATCCCTCTTATCAGTATTCTACCAGTGGGAGAGCTACCTTATTTTTTAATGATAAAAGAGCCTATGGTCCAAGGAAATTTAATAGTTGAAGACTTCCTGAAACTCAAGAAGTGTTCATTTTCCACTGTTAGCCTCTATCTGATAAGATCTAAAGAGAACACCCTAAGAGTAAAAAATGAAGTATGTAAGGTTGGTGGAAAAATTCATATAGCCTCGTTATTGTACCTTGTTCTAAGAAGAACCAATATCCAATGCTCTTGTCATGGGAGGATTGCATAGTTTCCTTCATCTCAGGTAGCACCCTGGGTAACTATTTCTGGAAAAAGGAACCATATACTCCTGTCATTAAAAATTTCATGAATTTTATGAATTTGGTGTAATCATTGTTTATTTCCTCTATGATCACCATTTTTAGAAGTCGAAGGTTCTCTTCGTTGAAACACAAAAATATTCTCAACAAGTAGGACTGAAGTCTAAAGGTTTTGGTCCTAGGGAAATCCACTAGTTGAGAGTGAATTATTTAGGCTAGGAACTTGTCAAACTTGAGGAAAGAAACTTGGACTGGCTGGCTGTGCTCCTCCGACTCGACTGGGCAGGTGCTCAGCGTGAACAGTAAAGTCATCATGGACTCTGTGATGTATTTCTAGGTATCCATCCCTAAAAAATTACTCAGGAGGGTTGTGACACACTATGTTTCCTCATTAAAGTCCTCGACATATAAAGGGTAAGGGTAAATTTTTAGTTGAGTATCAGGTTTGAAACATGATTTAAAGAATGCCTCTTTATTTTCCACAACTTCCTACCTAAAACAATGGACAATGCTTTCTTCGCTATATTCTTTGGATTTCTGACTGAATTCTACAGGAACGGAGAATGTGTTCCTAATGGCGAGGGGGCTGACCAGGAAAATGATTTTAGAACTAGAATTGTCCATGATTACCTTCTCAGAAGCAAGATAACTAATAGTGCACTAGTCGATGAACTCAGGGAAATTCAGGGCTTGGTCAGTGGAGAAAAGGTGGAAAAATGACCTATAGACACCGTGCATATCAATTCCCTAGTATCTAAGTAGATTTAGCTTGTTCTTTATAGTTTGTATGGTTCCATTCAGTAGTATGGTGTCAAACATATCAGAATCTCTATCTTCAAATAATTCTTTGATTTTCTCATATTCTAGATTTTGGTCAACTAACCCTTCCACCTCATCCATCTTATATACAATTTTTAATGGAGAAAAATGGCCTACCTAGTCCTTTGACAAGTAGCTTGATGGGGTTTGTCCTAGTTGCTCATTTTCTGCACAGTCCTTCCCTCGCTATCCAATGCACAGAATCATACAAGTGACCTAAATTCACGTGCAGGGATTTTGGGTAAGTGAGTTGCGCAGCGCTGCGACAGCTGGGCAAGCTCACACGACATTGTGCAAGGTTAGATCAGTGCGATGGGTGGAAGAATAACCACTTTTGGATATTTAATGTAATAATTGACCACGTTTTGTGGACATAGGTCATTAGTGGTTAGAAGTTAGTTAGAAGTGGACCTCTGATGTAAAGGCGCAAGCCTATATATAGAGCTAGTTTTGCAATTGTAAACACAACACAAGTGAATGATAAGGATGATCAACGCAATACAATTCCAAGTCAATATCTGAGAGTGATCAATATGTCACAATCTATCTATGGTATTAATGAGTCTTCTGTTTTGAACAATCTATGATCTGTCTATGTCAGATACTGAATTTTGGGATGTAATCAGTCTCCTACTGTGGAGAAGAATTATTTGTTTTGGATATATTGCGCAGAATTAATATGACATGACAGTTGTTGCCTAAATGTTGTCTTCTATTTTCCCGTTTTCACTATTGTGATGTCAATGAGAAGTGTATTGAATCTGTTTATGATTTACTAATGTTGCTGCAATGAAATAATGATGTGATCTATCCCAATTCTGTCTATGATGATGAAGCTTATTAGAGTTGTTTTATGAATGACACTACTGCGATAAATAAATGATGTGATTTGTAGTTGTGAAGATGAATTATGATAACTGTCTTAGTTCCGTCGAGTGACTTGGAGTAATCTGATAGTTATGTTGTTGAATTCACGGATGCCATATCTTCCCTTCTTACTATCAGAAACTCAGTTCCGACAGATCTCACTTAAACGCCTCAGCTGAGACTTCGACCACTCTGCGGATGTCACTGGGTAGGGTAAAGCCTGTCTGGGCCAGTGCTTAGGGAAATTGAATTGGTTAGGCATCGATAGAGTGAGAACCCCTATCGACGAGGATTTGTTGGTGGGTTTTTTCCAACAAATGGTTCCTTTTCCAAGACCATGTTTAGATTGAAAGGAGGATATGTTTTGGAATCTGAATCGACCAAAGATCGAGACGTGGTTTGGTCTAAAACTGCGAGAGTTTACTGAAATAGAAAATCAGAATTCGAAGCTGTTGACGGGAAATTGGTTGGACATATATATTCATGACAATCCTCACAAATGGTTCTTCTGTGAGTTTCCTATCATCTTGTATGAGGGGCTAGCGAAGTTCACTTCTAAGAAGACAAACTTCCAAGGAGGAGAGTGAACATATTGGACTCCAGAGCTAATCCAAGAATCACAAGAAACAGACAATAAGGAATCATAGGCTATTGAGGTGTGGTTGGATAGTATCCTACAGGGCTACATTACTGATTTTGCAGTTGGTACCAATAAGTCATTTATCGAAGCAGAAAGGGAGTTCTTTAATGAACCACGAGGTAGATTTCTACTATCTCTGTAGCTATCTATTAAACAGCTTGTCTGCGAAAATGTTATTCTAAAGATGGACCAAGAGTAGTGGAACTCTGGTGTGTGGAGGTCGTGGACACCACAATGAAAGGGGGGTGACTCATGGAAAGGTAAGGGGTAGATGGGAATGAGTTTTGGTGAGAGTGTGAAGGTCATCGAGTAAACAAGTGGTTGTACAAGAGGAGGAGAAAGGTTTCGAGAAAAGAGTTAGAGGATAGGAGAAGGTCCTGCTACAATTGAAGTGTGATTCTACGGAGAACAACCACATAGGAGAAAGTGACCTGTCAGTGACAATGAGGATGACCATGCCTATGCTACACCCAGAATAACGACAGGCTCGAACCCCAACAATAATGTGTCCACAACTCCATGCACTACTCCACCACTAGGAAGAAACACACATTCTATGTCAACTTGCTCGACGTGTCAGCAGCAGTCTAGAATTAGAGTACCAGCTAGAGGAAGGAGGCCCAAAATGGTAGGCAATGAAATGAAGCTACCAATATTTCATGGAAATGACACCGATGACCTAAAGAAATACTGGTTCTTGTGCAAGGCGATTTGGACCGCTTGATAGACTGTGGATGACAATGTCAAGAAAATCCAACTAGAAACCACCGTCAGGGTTCATACGGTGGATTGGTACATGAGATTCATGCTGGTTCCTCAGGGAGGTACAACGAAAACATTGGATGAGATCCGCAAGGCATTATTTGAAGAATTCAACAAGCTGAGGTCTGAGGCTCATTACATTAATGAGTTGAAAGAAATCAAGTAGTTCCCCAATGAGACAATTTGGGACTTTGATCAATGGTTTAAGATGTTGATGGCTCGAGTAAACTTCTAGATGAACGATGTTCAGCACAAGGAGTGGTTAATCGTCACGCTTGTCCCACATATTATACAACTGATAATGCAGAAAAAGATTGTGATGTAGAGCGAGGCTCTGGAAATAGTGATTAAATTAGAAGCATCATCGGTAGGAGAAACCGCAGTTAGGATGAACTAGATTCAAGCACAGTTGGCCAATCTGATGCCCCAACTACAAGATTTCAAGAAGGCTAAGGAAGATCATGATGACCTTTGTTGCACCCGGTGTCATGCGGGCGGACACACCAAGGATACATGTCCAACATTCCAAAATTATTTGCTTTCAAGAGCCCCGAACCCATTGAGTTGTGCTGGTGTACCATGGTGCCACATATGTCAGGTCTATGGGCATTGACATGAGAACTGCGACTACATGTAAAATATGGTTACCAAGATAGAGAGTCGATACTATATCTTTTTTCAATCAGTAGGAAACGATGATAAAAACTGTCAAGCTTATGAATTTCTCCAGGAAAGGACATACGATTCATACTTTGTGAAAGGTGAGGACCCCTGGGAAATGCAAGCACAGCCACAGATGACACAGCCAGTAGCGCAAGTGCACTATACACCACTACCCTAGATGCAATTTATCCCATTGCAATCGCTGCAGTAGTTTACGTCGTAGCCATAGTTTGCACTACATCCGCAGTTTGCGTCATGACCATAGTATAATTAGGTACCGCTCATTCAACCTCAACCACAATATGTTCAAGATACACACTATGACCAGAAACAACCAAACCCCCCGCAACAGTAGCTGGCCCAACCTCATTTTCAGCAAGGAGGAGTTAGAGGAGGACTCCACGGAGGATAGGGGACAAGGAAAAGGCTTTGGTCAAGGAGGAGGACGAGGTCGAGAATCAATCTGGTTTTATACCTGTGGAGTATTCGGGCATTACTGGAGGGAGTGTCCTCATGCGTAGTGTACATACTATGCGGCCAGTGAGCATAATGTTGAAAATTTCCCTCAGCTGATTGCAAAGTGGCAGGATGGACGCATTCCTCAGTTACAGAATGTGCAGACTTAGAACAAGCCAACGTTCCAACTGTAGAACCAACCGACGATGCAGAATCAGATCCTGCCATAGACTCAAAATCAACCGATGAACCCACCACTGAATCAAAACCCACCATTGAATCAAGCCCAGAACCTGAATCAAGGATCAATGGTTGCAACAATTCAAGATAAACCACGAATGAAGGATGTCGACGTTGGAGTTGTCACTCATGTCGGTGCGACAACTGGAGAAGATGGACCGCGTCAGTAAGTTTAGTTCACTGGAAATAAAAAGGTAGCATTTGATATTGCGACAGAGAAAGACACCTTCTTCAAGGCCAAGCATGCAATCGAGAGAAATTCGGGTAATTTACCTATTATCAAAATGTCGTATGCTTTTGATCCATCTGTAGGGGTAGGACCATCATGGAAGCATGGTACCTTGCACCAGTTCTTTGAGAGTTTCCTATCATTGTCAAGGGACCCCAAAGCCATTGTTGAGATTGAGAAGTTGTTGTACCACTGGGATAAGACATTGAAGGATTCCGCGGTGAACTCCTTGCAAAAGAGGAAGACATAAAAGGAGATGAGGATGAACATCTAGATCGAAGATTACAAGGTTAACTCGGTTATTCTGGATCTCAGATCATATGTAAACATTCTGACCAAACAAACTTGGTAGCTGATGTGGAAGCTGACATTGGGATGGTCGTCGGTGCAGCTGCGACTAGCAAATTAGGCAAAGGTTCATCCCCTTAGTCGCGTCACAAACCTGGTCGTCAATGTTGAAGGTATGAAAACATATGTTGATTTTGATGTGATAGAAGTGGTTGAAGATGGAGGTTCCTATCCCACACTTCTAGGGATTGGGTGGGATAATGATAACATGGCAGTTATCAATTTCAAAATACCGGTTATGACATTTGAGAACTAGGATCTCAGGGTCATTTCTCCCATGGACCCTTAGGAAGGACGCTAGTATATTGAACCTGTGAGGGATGAAGTCAGTAGAAGTTGGGATCACGCCTATAATATCTTTGAAGACTATATCCACCCTACCATCGATGGTGAACTTGGATGGTGCAACGATAGTTCTGCATCCTCTGATTCTAATGATGCTTTGGAAAATTGGAAAAATAGGCTGTAGGAGGTATCGTTCAGGAAATGCGGGTTGATCACACATTCTATCTGTCGCATAGCAACTAAGACTGTCGAGTTTCCAAGTTATGAAGGGCTTCCAGAGTTATCAAAATTCCTTCAAGAATTTGACTAGAAAGTGTTTGAACCATAAAGGGTATGGGCCTTATATGTAGCACTAAAGGCTACCTTGGCTCGATGGTGGGCGACGCACAAGTAGACGATCCATTACTAGGGACAATATCAGAGGTTAATGATGGTACGTTTCGGTGATTCGAATCTCTATTATGTTGGGAGATATGATGGATGGAATGACCCCGCCAGTCACTTGATGGAATGTCAGGCCTTATGGGCATTGCTACTTAAAGATGAGTGGGTCCATTCTTTTGTTCATAATCTTGATGAGATGCCGAGATCCTGGTATGTAGCGATAGAACTGCGTAGAACTATAACCACATGAGTAGCAAGGTCATCCAAAAATACTTTGATAATCAATTTGAGATCATGGAAGATCAAGGTCATGGCCCACTAAAAAGTAGCTCCGACGTTCTTAAGGCCAAAAGGAATTTTTTGATATGCAAAAGTTCCCTAAGGACAAACAAATGCGGTCTTATGTTGGTCCTCAGGTTTAATTTGTATCTGATTGTATCTAAAAAATCCACCCATAAAGGAAAAAGCCTCGCTACCCGCACACTCATCCAAAATATGATCAATAAATGGTGTGGGGAAATTGTCCTTAGGACAGGCACGATTCAAATCATGGAAATCAGTACATATGCGGATCGCTCCCTGCTTCTTATCAACCAAAACGAGATTTGAAACCCACTCCATCAAGGGAATGGGATAGATAAAACCGTCTTTCAACAGTTTCTCTATCTTTTCCTTAATCACGGGTGCTTTCCTAGGATTCACTACATGCAAGCGTTGTCAAATAGGATTAACATTGGGATAAGTCTTAATCTCATGTTCAATAATGCAAGGGTCGATACCTGGCATTTCATCATAAGAACAAGCAAAGATATCATGAAATTCTTTAAACAGCTCAGTGTATTCTTGAATCTCAGCATGGGAACATTTTTCCACAATATAGACATTCTCTATCATACTAGGATCGCGAGAGATATTGATAGGAAGTGTTGGAGATATATTTTCCATGTTCCCATCAGCCATCGGACCAGGAGAGCTTAATGGAACCATGGGACTACCAATTCTCTCACCAAGAACCTCCCTAAAATCCTCACGCTCCAAGCGGTCAAGCTCAGGAAGAAAGTAAGACCTATGATGCAACTCTTCCCATGGTGGCTCAACTCCCGACATGGCCTCAATAATCGCTTCATCTAAAGGAAAAACACTATCAAGGCAGTCGTGCGTGTGAGAAGACTAAACTACCCATGCAGGAAGCACATATGGGTCCTCCTCCTCCATCCTTGAAGAGGAAGGACTAGGATTTGCAACACATCCAAGATTAGCTTGATAAGCTACCATAGTTGCAAGCAATGACATGTTTTTCATGATGGGCTCACTCGAAGTATTCAATGTAGGAAGAATCCAAGGATCTTCCATATGACTTGTGTGAAAAGACATCGATCTCACAGATGTCTAAGCCTCACTGGACCTAGACCCTATCATAAGGACAGGTGCAGGACAACTAAAGCTTCCCATGAGGGATGGATACATGCCCACACCCACACTCCTAGTTGTCGGCTGAGAGTGCTCTACAATCGGGATCGAAGCTCCCGAAGAAGCAGTAACTAATGGATTCTTGAATGACGTTTGATCAATCGTAACTATATTCCCATTAAATGGAAAGCATACAATGTGAAATAGTGAAGAATCTACATCTTGCATACTGTACATCCAATTCCTACCCAGCAAGAGATTGTAGTCAAGGGGTGCATCAACCACCTCGACCTCTATCGAAATGGTCTTCCCACCCAAATGGACTTTAAGGGAAGGAAGGATCTCGTGCGGCCTAAATGATCTCCCATCAAACGTAGTCAACATGGTACAAGATTTATACAACTCAGGGGAACCTAAACCCTTCCAACATGATAAAGAAATCACAGAAGTAGCAATGCCTTCATCAATCATAGTGTGCTTGATGGTCATGTTAAGACATTCTACATAAATCAAAAGAGACACATAGTAAGGAAAGTGAGGCTAAAGTCTTGCGGTTTCAAATTTAATCATGGAGGAAGAATTATCATCACTCACACCAAGGGAAGAAAGCAAAGCCTTCCTTTACGAATGACAACTCTGAAGTACTTCTAGTGCAGACATCGCACAAGGATTGTGGCCCAAATCCTCGACAACAAAATAGTTCTGGGTAGCTTAGGCATTGGGATTGTGCCCCAAACACTTAAGGACTCCCTTAGGAATGTAAGGTGCAACTTCAGGTTTATCCACAGGTTTTTCAATAAGAAAAGGAGTCCCTTGTGGATCAGGTTCCTTTCCTGGGTTGGGTTGTGACGAACCATAGTCCTTCGCATGGGTCAAAACCTTCGTAGCATGAACCATGTTAATACAACCATGACCACTACCCTCTGGCAGATCTTGATCTCCACCAGACTGATCATGGGTCCTCGAGTTCATGTTTTGATTGTGAGGTAAATGGTTAGTTAGCACAGCTGGGCCCTGCGCCAAGAATCTCGAGGCTTCATCGATACAAGGGCACAAGCAAGTGAGGTGATCATCCTTACATAACTTGCAAGGAAATTTAACCTTACGTTTAGGTTGCTTGTCCCCCCAGCATTACGGGTGTTCTTGTCATTAGTATTATAATTTTCATTCCTATTCCCACCCTTACGATAATTCTTACCCTTCTTTCTATTCCTTCTGGGTTGTTGGTTACCCTTTTGGTCCGACGATTGTACCAAAAGCACACTCGTCGTTTGGGTGGGTTGAGACGAACCCGTGGCTTGTCCCAGAGCAGATTAGTTGATTGATAGTTGTTTGACCTGCTGTACAACCGAATTCGTAGGTTTATCACTCTCACAACCAACAATGCCATCGGCATGTGGTCCAGGTTTAATTTTCGGGTCGAAACTAGAACGCAGAGCATTGGGAATGATCTCATATAACAAAGTGGATTGAGCATAAATCAAATCTAGGTCCTGTGCCCTAAAAATGGCTTGTTCCTCATTTTGCACTCCGGATGTAGAAACATCCTTCACTATATCAGGCAATAACGAATTGAGGAACCATTCGAGGAGGAATTCCGACAGTATAAAATCTTTAATCAACCTCTTCCATCTACGCCACTCTTGGATATGGTCCGAGATATGCATGGCTTTATCCTGCCAAAATGTCAAAAAGAGTTTCGTACCAATGTTGCAACATACTGGTAGCTGGAAGTGGTTAATAAAAGTCATAGCTAGGTCATTGAACAAAGCGAATGCCCCCCTAGGTAACTCTATATACCATTTTGCAGTAGGCCCTATAAGGGTGCATTGAAACAACCTTAAACGGATCGAGTATTGGTGTAAGGAATTTGAAGAGCACCATAGGTGAAAGGTAGTAACATGTTCACTCATATCCTCTCCCAGTTTGTCATCAAATTTGGGTATGTCTGAGGAAATCTTAGTAGGGACAACCGACCAAGCCGGGTCATGAGATACATGATCATTCGTCAATCTCGACAAGTTAGGAATATTTAGTGTTGCGTGGAAAGGGAGCCTAGGATAAGCAAATCTATGTACCACTCCCTAATAGTTTTGATTCATATAGGTCTGATTACCATAACCACCATGGCCTTGACCATAGTGCCCTCCTCTCGTTTGACCCGTGTAGGGTGGCATGGAAGCACCATAGTGTGGTGTACCTTGACTATTCGAGGCTAAAAAGCTGTAATTTGGAAAGTAAGCGGGTTGTTGATACCTGTACCCATAAGGTGAAGAACCCTGTCCATACTGCTTCCCATAATAAGGTCCATAAGTCATCGCATGAGATGTCCCGTGAGACACTCTGTAAGAAGGAATATACGCTCCAGAAGGAGGAATATACATTCTGGAAGTAGGAATATACATTCCAGAAGTAGGAATATATGCTCCAAAAGTAGTAACATGACCTCTAGAAGTATGAACATGACCTTCCGAAACAACAGGCGGTACTTGAACCTGAGACACAACTGGTCGAGAAGCAGCAGTATGGACATGACTTGTTGCAACATTCCGGCCTGAAGGACCACATGAATGAGGTGGAGGGTGAACATTTGAAGAACTAGCGACAAAGGATGAAGGGACCTGTGAAATTATGTATGTGTTGTTCCCTATAGTCACTTGTCTTGGATCTGGTATCCTAATAGGATCACTAACCCTAGGCCTAGCAAGAATATGTGATGTAGCTTCCACCGCCGAGATGGAAGGTGCAATGTGACTTGTGCTCCCAAACCTCTCCACATGGTAAGGAATGAGAGTGTCCCCAGGTGTAGTGCTAGGCTCAAACTAAAATTCGACATGAAATGCCAAATCATGTGTGGGAAAACCAGACATACCATAACTACCATAACTAGTGCTCACGGGTTCAAAATGAGTCTCATCATCTTCCGGTATTCCATACCGATGATGCGTCAATGGGGGATCAACACTAGAGTAAGTAGGTATATCATGAAAAGTACCTATCTCAAAAATTACCAGACCTAACTCAGTCAAATCAGGTGAAGGATCATAAGTAGGAGTAAACTCCCCATCTTGCACTTGAATGGGAGAAGGTGGTTCAAGAATACCTTCAACATGGTCTCCCATCGTGTGTGAATCAATGTGCGAAGTAGTCCGCCTGGATTGTCTTTCTCTCTCTCCCAAAGTAGCGAAGTAGTCGCAGGCAGGATTGACCGTATGGGAAAGGTAGCAAAGCCCAAAACTCTCGAAAGAACCCCTAGATACGAATACAATCCTGGATATATCTCCGGTGCTACTTAGTTATGACTAGGTGTCATCCTAATCAATAACCGCTCACACTGCCTCATGATTAACTCCCTTTTGAGAGGAGGATCCTAAGAAACACCGGTTATACCAAGGAATTTCACACACTCACCTGGACAGACACATACATGTTGTTGTTTAGTGGTGTTGGAGAATATACTCACAATGAACTATTCCAAGACCCTAAAACCTAATCTTGTTGTTGAACCCTATCAAATAAGATAGTGTAGCTCATTTTAATTAAGCATTGATTTTAATTGGGTTTATTACTCAAAAGAGGTATATGGTTGTGCAACTAATGGCGTTATGACACAACATGAAGCAAAATGCACACATAACAATCAATGCAAATGCATTGTGTCCATGAAAAACAAGGTATTCTACTACGTGAAATGCACAATTTTCTTCAAATGATAAATGCAAGCTTTCCTATATGAAAAATGCAAGATGCAATGCATAATGATAATCAAATATTTTTCGATTTTTTGAAATAAACATGAAATATTAAAGAAAAAGAATGATTCTACAACCCCCAGACTCTGCAAGCACAATCAAGTAGCACTTCAAGCAAAGTACTAAGGTAAAATAAATCTAATGGACTAATCCCAAAACAAAAAATAGAAAATGCAATGACAAGAACATTCTTCAAAAAAAGAAATTTTACCCTAAAAATAAAACGTCTCTGGTCAGAAACAGAGGTGTATACAAACTCTAGCAGTATGAAAGGAGACTCAGCAATCATCCAAATTCACCCAGCAGCAATCAATCTTACTCTAGAAGGTAAAACTAAGGGCATACGTGACTGTTCGCAATAAACCCATGTGTGCACATAGAAATAGCAGTGAAACCCATGTATATATGCGACTGTGAGTTAAAAACTCACGTATAGGAACAAAAGTGCATAAAAATAAAGTCAAACAGACAAGCTGAGACAAAATTCACACCAATCAGACACTACCATGAAAACATGCCCCCAGACCCGACACATAAACAGAGAAATAAGAGCAATTCAAAGTCATTGAATGCTGATAGAAAACCCCCAAAGGACAACTACAAGGAACTCCCTAGCGGAGTTTCTGATTCTGTTACGGAGAAAAATTCATATGGCTTGGGGTACCACAACAGACAGCTTGACTGCAAAAATCAATCCTTTCCAATATGCAAGAGAAATAAAATATCTAACACTAAAGGATCAGACCTCGTACCTTATTCTAGACGGTTGAAGTAGATCCCAGTTGAGCTTTCCAACTTTAGCTTGAATTGATGAATCACTTCCTCAACAACAAGTAAACAAGACAAGCATACTATATATTGGTGTTAGATCTACTCTAGCATATATAATCAACAATGTATAAGCATTTGAAATCATCCATGGATAAAATATTCATTCAAACATACATTATTGGACAGGGAAAGATATTTCTATTAATATAAAATCAGAGATTACAATGAATACAACCTCTGCCGGCACGTCTACGAATCAGAGAAACTGAATTCCCCCACTTGGGCCTCCACCACCTCAATCCTCCATCTCTCGATAGCAAGCTCACAAGCAAAAGGAAAGCTTCAGAATAACATCAAAGTGCTCCAAGGGACAAAGGGATGCAGACTCAAGCACAAGTTTCGGCAACAATGGACTATAGTTTTTTTGCTCTCAATTCTCTTATGCCTTGAATGTATCCAAAGGGTTCCTTATATAGCTTTTGAATGGGGTAATGAAAGGTCGAATCCGAGCGATCTCAAGGCATATGAAGGCTAGGAGACAAGTGAGTCGGATCCATGGCAAAGAAAACTCCAAAAGGATTTGGATTTTGTACACATCCCGATGTACACAGTTTTAGGGGTCAAACCCGCGTATATACACGATAAGGGGTTTAAAAGTCACGTATATCAATTTTCACATGTTTATAGGGATGGTCTAGGAAACATCAAAGGACAAAAAATGGTCCAAGGGGTCTAAGGAGTCTGCATAGGGATAGGGGAAGGCCATACAAGTGTGATTCACCTGGTGTGGTAAAATCAGCTATAACACCCCCTGGACTATTGATTTCCCTATGACTTGTTGTACCAGTTTCTCATTCTTACTTTGTAATTCTGAACACTTTTCTTCCCAGTTCTTTCTTTCACATTCTCTTTCCACTACAAAGCCCTCTAGGTTCTTATTCTAGTGCTTCAACCCTGTCAGCTCCAACTCCTTCAGAATTACCTGTTTCAGGGATTGAACGATGGAGGACTCATTAGGTTCGGTGATGGGAGGAATAACTTCCTTCTTGAGTTCTTTCTCCTTCTCTTGTAATTCCCTTTCGTTTTCGTGTAAGCTTTTTCTCCAGATCATTTTCTTTGGTCTTGAGATCCTTCTCACTCTCTGCTATGAGGTTCATATCCTTCTTCCATTGCTTCTCTTTTTCTATTAATTTGACTAGCTAGGCTTGGCAGTCTGTCAAATTACCATTCAAGATCTCTTTCTCCTTTTTTAGCTCTGATAGATCTGAAGCTTGGATCAACTAAGTATCTAGAGTATTCATCTTTTTGTTCAGCTGATGAATGGTGTCTTCTTTATTCTTTAACAACCTTTGTGTGCCAGCCCCTTTATCAGCTTGGTTTTCAGCCATCAGCAAGTCTGTCTGAAGATTCTTGATCTGAGCCTGGTGGGCCTTGTTATCTACCTTCTCTTGTCTCAATTGGTTTTCAATTCTACTCTTTCTAGTATGCAACTTGGATATCTTGAGGGTTGAATTCAACAAATTAGTGTGAATGATATCCCCTATCTTCTTATGAAGGTGGATCATATCTAGCATAGGAATATCATCCAAATTGACCTTCATCTATGCCACTTCGTTCCCAGAAGCTATGGCCATATTTGATGTATTATGCTTGTTATCTCTAATAGAAACCAAAGATACCTCCTAACCACAAGCTCTCCTTACCTCTGCAAAGAATTTGAGGGATTCATTCATGGTGATCCTATATTTGTTTGTTGATCCTTCAGGTGTCTGGGAAAGTTCACATTCTTGAACCTCAAAGGTAGGGCCTTTGACATTTACTTGCTTCTTCTTTCCTTTCCCACTAGCTACCTGTACCAACTTCCCTGCATCATCCAACTTCTGTTTATTTGGTGTGTTAGCTGTGTCCTCCTCATATGTGTCCATGGTACCAAATAAGTCCCTCTTGTTGGAATGCTCAAATATACTAACCAAAGGTGTAACCTTCTCTGCTATTGGTCCTAGGATTGAAGTGCCAGGCAGAGGTGAGTTGTTTCTCGGCATTGGATAGGTAGGGTCCTTTTCCACACTATCATTCCCTTGTTTATTCTAAGGGTAGTTTGGCCAATTTGTAGCCTCAAGCAAGCCTGCCACCTCATGGTGCTCAAAGGGATTATTTTCTTTGGCTTGCATTCTATTTGATATGATGTGATGGGGATTGTAATTGATGGCAGCCTTAGTAGGAAACCCCATCCCTCTTATCAGTCTTCTACCAGTGGGAGAACTACCTTATTTTTTATGATAAAAGGGCCTATGGTCCAAGGAAATTTAATAGTCGAAGACTTCCTGAAACTCAAGAACTGTTCATTTTCCACTGTTAGCCTTTATCTGATAAGATCTAAAGAGAACACCCTAAGAGTAAAAAAGGAAGGAAGTATGTAAGGTTGGTGGAAAAATTCGTATAGCCTCGTTATTGTACCTTGTTCTGAGAAGAACCAATATCCAATCCTCTTGTCATGGGAGGATTGCATAGTTTCCTTCATCTCAGGTAGCACCCTGGGTAACTGTTTCTTGAAGAAGGAACCATATACTCCTGTCATTAAAAATTTCATGAATTTGGTGTAATCATTGTTTATTTCCTCTATGATCACCGTTTTTAGAAGTTGAAGGTTCTCTTCGTTGAAACACAAAAACATTCTCAACAAGTAAGACTAAAGTCTAAAGGTTTTGGTCCGAGGGAAATCCACTAGTTGAGAGTGAATTCTTTCGGCTGGGAACTCGTCAAAGTTGAGGAAAGAAAATGGACTGACTGGCTATGCTCCTCTGACTCGACTGGGCAGGTGCTCAGCGTGAACAGTAAACTCATCATGGACTCTGTGATGTATTTCTAGGTATCCATCCCTAAAAAATTACTTAGGAGGGTTGTGACACACTATGTTTCCTCATTAAACTCCTCGACATATAAAGGGTAAGGGTAAATTTTTAGTTGAGTATCAGGTTTGAAACATGATTTAAAGAATGCCTCTTTCTTTTCCACAACTTCCTACCTAAAACAATGGACAATGCTTTCTTCGCTATATTCTTTGGATTTCTGACTGAATTCTACAGGAATGGAGAATGTGTTCCTAATGACGAGGGGGCTGACCAGGAAAATGATTTTAGAACTAGAATTGTCCATGATTACCTTCTCGGAAGAAAGATAACTAGCAGTGCACTAGTCGATGAACTCAGGGAAATTCAGGGTTTGGTCAGTGGAGAAAAGGTGGAAAAATGACCTATAGACACCGTGCATATCAATTCCCTAGTATCTAAGTAGATTTAGCTTGTTCTTTATAGTTTCTATGGTTCCATTCAGTAGTATGGTGTCGAACATATCAGAATCTCTATCTTCAAATATTTCTTTGATTTTCTCATATTCTAGATTTTGGTCAGATAACCCTTCCACCTCATCCATCTTATATACGATTTTTAATGGAGAAAAATGGCCTACCTAGTCCTTTGAAAAGTAGGTTGATGGGGTTTGTCCTAGTTGCTCATTTTCTACACAGTCCTTCCCTCGCTATCCAATGCACAGAATCATACGAGTGACCTAAATTCACGTGCAGGGGTTTTGGGTAAGTGAGTTGTGCAGCACTGCAGTAGCTTGGCAAGCTCACACAACATTGTGCAAGGCCAAATCAGTGCGATGGGTGGAAGGATAACCGCTTTTGAATATTTAATGTATTAATTGACCACATTTTGTGGACATAGGTCATTAGTGGTTAGAAGTGGACCTCTGATGTAAAGGCGCAAGCCTATATATAGAGCTAGTTTTGCAATTGTAAACACAACACAAGTGAATGATAAGGATGATCAACGCAATACAATTCCAAGTCAATATCTCAGAGTGATCAATATGTCGCGATCTGTCTATGGTATTAATGATTCTTCTGTTTTGAACAATCTGTGATCTGTCTATGTCAGATACTGAATTTTGGGATGTAATCAGTCTCCTGATGTGGAGAAGAATTATCTGTTTTGGATATATTGCGCAGAATTAATATGACATGACGGTTGTTGCCTAAATGTTGTCTTCTATTTTCCCGTTTTCACTATTGTGATGTCAATGAGAAGTGTATTGAATCTGTTTATGATTTACTAATGTTGCTGCAATGAACTAATGATGCAATCTATCCCAATTCTGTCGATGATGATGAAGCTTATTAGAGTTGTTTTATGAATGACACTACTGCGATAAATAAATGATGTGATTTGTAGTGGTGAAGATGAATTATGATAACTATCTTAGTTCCGTCGAGTGACTTGGAGTAATCTGATAGTTATGTTGTTGAAGTCGCGGATGCCATATCTTCCCTTCTTACCTTCAGAAACTCAGTTCCGACAGATCTCCCTTAAACGCCTCAGCTGAGACTTCGACCACTCTGCGGATGTCACTGGGTAGGGTAAAGCCTGTCTGGGCCAGTGCTTAGGGAAATTGCATTGGTTGGGAATCGATAGAGTGAGAACCCCTATAGATGAGGCTTTGTTTATGGGTTTTTGCCAACAAATGGTTCCTTTTCCAAGACCATGTTGAGAATGAAAGGAGGATATGTTTTGGAATCCGAATCGACCAAAGATCAAGATGTGGTTTGGTCTAAAACTGCGAGAATTTACTGAAATAGAAAATCAGAATTCGAAGCTATTGACGGGCAATTGGTTGGACATATATATTCACGACGATCCTCATAAATGGTTCTTCTATGAGTTTCCTATCATATTGTATGAGGGGCTAGCGAAGTTCACTTCTAAGAAGACAAACATCCAAGGAGGAGAGCGAACATCTTGGAATCCAGAGCTGATCTAAGAATCACAAGAAACAGACAATAAGGAATCACAAGCTATTGAGGTGTGGTTGGATAGTATCCTAGAGGGATACATTACCGAGTTTGCAGTTGATACCAATAAGTCATTTATCGAAGCAGAAAGGGAGTTCTTTAATGAACAACGAGGTAGATTTCTGCTATCTTTGTAGCTATCTATTAAACAGCTTATCTGCGAAAAAGGTATTCTAAAGATGGACCAAGAGTAGTGGAACTATGGTGTGTGGAGGTCGTGGACACCACAACGAAAGGGGGGTGACTCATGGAAACGTAAGGGGTAGATGGGAATGAGTTTTGGTGAGAGTGTGAAGGTCTTCGAGTAAACAAGTGGTTGTACAAGAGGAGGAGAAAGGTTTCAAGAGAAGAGGTAGAGGATAGTAGAAGGTCCTGCTATGATTGAAATGTGATTCTACTAAGAACAACCACATAGGACAAAGTGACCTTTCAGTGACAACGAGGACGACCATGCCCAGGCTACGCCCAGAATAACGACAGGCTCGAACCCCAACAATAACATGTCCACAACTCCATGCACTACTCCACCACTAGGAAGAAACACACATTCTATGTCAACTTGCTCGACGTGTCAGCAACAGTCTAGAATTAGAGTACCAGCCAGAGGAAGGAGGCCCAAAATGGTAGGAAATGAAATGAAGCTACCGATATTTCATGGAAATGACACCGATGACCTAGAGCAATACTGGTTCTTGTGCTAGGAGATTTGGACCGCTTGATAGACTGTGGATGACAATGTCAAGAAAATCTAGCTAGAAACCACCCTCAAGGGTCATACGGTGGATTGGTACATGAGATTCATGCCGGTTCCTCAGGGAGGTGCAACGAAAACATTGGATGAGATCCACAATGCATTATTTGAAGAATTCAACAAGTTGAGGTATGAGGCTCAGTACATTAACGAGTTGAAATAAATCAAGCAGTTCCCCAATGAGACAATTTGGGACTTTGATCAATGGTTTAATATGTTGATGGCTCGAGTCAACTTCTAGATGAATGATGTTCAACACAAGGAGCGGTTCATCGTCACGCTTGTCCCACATATTATACAACTGCTAATGCAGAGAAAGATTGTGATGTAGAGTGAGGCTCTAGAAATAGTGATTAAATTAGAAGCATCATCAGTAGGAGAAACCGCAGTCAGGATGAACCAGATTCAAGCACAGTTGGCCAATCTAACGCTCCAACTGCAAGATTTCAAGAAGGATAAGGAATATCATGATGACCTTTGGTGCACCCGGTGTCATGCAGGCAGACACACCAAGGATACATGTCCAACATTCCAAAATTATTTGCTTTTAGGAGCCCCGAACCCATTGAGTTGTGCTGGTGTACCATGGTGCCACATATGTCAGGTCTATGGGCATTGACATGAGAACTGCGACTAAATGCAAAATATGGTTACCAAGATAGAGAGTCTGTACTATATCTTTTTTCGATCAGTAGGAAACGATGATAAAAAATGTCAAGCTTATGACTTTCTCCAGGAAAGGACATACGATTCATACTTTATGAAAGGTGAGGACCCCTAGGAAATGCAAATGCAGCCACAGATGACACAGCCAGTAGCGCAAGTGCACTATACACCACTGCCCCAGATGCAATTTATCCCATTGCAATCGCCGTAGTAGTTTACGTCGTAGCCATAGTTTGCACTACATCCACAGTTAGCGTCATGACCATAGTATAATTAGGTACCGCTCATTCAACCTCAACCACAATATGTTCAAGCTACACACTATGACCAGCAGTAACCAAATCCCCCGCAATATTAGTTGTCCCAACCTCAGTTTCAGCAAGGAGGAGTTAGAGGAGGACTCCGCGGAGGATAGGGGACAAGGAAAAGGCTTTAGTCAAGGAGGAGGACGAGGTCGAGAATCAATCTGGTGTTATACCTATGGAGTATTCTAGCATTACTAGAGGGAGTGTCCTCATGCGTAGTGTACATACTATGCGGCCAGTGAGCATAATGTTGAAAATTTCCCTCAGTTGATTGCAAAGTGGCAGGATGGACACATTCCTCAGTTACAAAATGCGCAGACTTAGAACCAGCCAACGTTCCAAGTGTAGAACCAACCGACGATGCAGAATCAGATCCCTCCACAGACTCAAAATCAACCGATGAAACCACCGCTAAATCAAAACCCACCATTGAATCAAGCCCAGAACTTGAATCAAGGATCAATGGTTGCAACAATTCAAGCTAAACCATGAATGAAGGATGTCGACGTTGGAGTTGTCACTCATGTCGGTGCGACAATTGGAGAAGATGGACCGTGTCAGTAAGTCCAGTTCGCTGGAAAGAAAAAGGTAGAATCTGATATTGTGATAGAGAAAGACACCTTCTTCAAGGCCAAGCATGCAATCGGGAGAAATTTGGGTAATTTACCTATTATCAAAATGTCGTATGCTTTTGATCCATCTGTATGGGTAGGACCATCGTGGAAGCATGGTACCTTGCACCAATTCTTTGAGAGTTTCCTATCATTGTCAAGGGATCCCAAAGCCATTGTTGAGATTGAGAAGTTGTTATACCACTGGGATAAGACATTGAAGGATTCCGCAGTGAACTCCTTGCAAAAGAGGAAGACAGAAAAGGAGATGAGGATGAACATCTAGATCGGAGATTACAAGGTTAACTCGGTTATTCTGGATCTCAGATCATATGTAAACATTATAACCAAACAAACTTGGTAGCTGATGTGGAAGCTGACATTGGGATGGTCGTCGCTACAGCTGCAACTAGCAAATTAGACAAAGGTTCAACCCCTTAGTCGCGTCACAAACCTGGTCGTCAATGTTGAAGGTATGCAAACATATGTTGATTTTGATGTGATAGAAGTGGTTGAAGATGGAGGTTACTATCCTACACTTCTAGGGATTGGGTGGGATAATGATAACATGGTGGTTATCAATTTCAAAACATCGGTTATGACATTTGAGAACTAGGATCTCAGGGTCATTTCTCCCATGGACCCTTAGGAAGGACGCTAGTATATTGAACCTCTGAGGGATGAAGTTGGTAGAAGTTGGGATCACGCCTATAATATCTTTGAAGACTGTATCCACCCTACCATCGATGGTGAACTTGGATGGTGCGGCGATAGTTCTGCATCCTCTGATTCTAATGATGCTTTGGAAAATCTGAAAAATAGGCTGTAGGAGGTGTCGTTCAGGAAATGCGGGTTGATCACACAGTCTCTCTGTTGCATAGCAACTAAGACTATCAAGTTTCCAAGTTATGAAGGGCTTCCAGAGTTATCAAAATTCCTTCAAGAATTTGAATAGAAAGTGTTTGAACCATAAAGGGTATTGGCCTTATATGTAGCACTAAAGGCTACCTCAGCTCGATGGTGGGTGACGCACAAGCAGACGATCCATTACTGGGGACAATATCAGAGGTTAATGATGGTGTGTTTCAGTGATTCAAAGCTCTATTATGTTGGGAGATATGATGGACGGAATGACCCCGCCAGTCACTTGATGGAATGGCAGGCCTTATGGGCATTGCTACCTAAAGATGAGTGGGTCCATTCTTTTGTTCATACTCTGGATGATATGCCGAGATCCTGGTATGTAGCGATAGAACTGCGTAGAACTAGAACCACTTGGGAGGATTTGTCTGTTTGCTTTGCGAAGACTTTTAGTTTCCAGGATACCAACCCAAAGGTACATAATACATTGCAAATCATCAGCGATGTAGTGCTGAAGGTCGTCCCTGTCGCATACCTAGTTGATCCACATGTGCACTGCTCGATGCAATCCATGATGACATGTTACAATCTATCTAGGGAACCTAAATATGATGATGAGTTGCAGAATGTTAATATTCCGGAGTAAGAAGGAAGCCACGATATTGCAGTGCCAGACATATCGATGGATTCAATGAGTCAGCTACTGAAGATCAGCAAAGTCAACATTGGGTCAGAAGAGAACCCGAAATTTTCCAACATTGGGACAAGGAAACAATGGCCAAAATCATGGACCTGCTGCATGAATTCCCTGATATTGTTTCAACACGGTTCTTAGAAATGAAGGGAATATTAGGGGACCTAGGGGAGATGAAAATCCCATTAAAACCAGATGCAAAACCTGTGTGATAGAGGCCGTATCAACTGAACCCATGATACATGGACCGTGTGAAGGCTGAGATCAACCGGATGCTGGATGTTGGGATCATCGAGCCTATCATAGAATCAGAGTGGATAAAACCTATGGTGGTTCAGGATAAAAATACCAACAAAGTCCACATTTGCATTGACCTAAGAAAGTTGAATGATTCCTACATGCATGATTCATTCCTGACTCCGTTTACAGATGATGTCCTTGAAGGAGTAGGTGTTCAGGAGATGTATTCCTTCATAGATGGCTTTTTGGGGTACCACCGGATCTAGGATTGCAAAGGAATATCACCATAAGACCATGTTTGTCACTGAATGGGGTTGTTTCCAATATACATTCATGCCCTTTGGACTGAAGAATGTGCCAACAATATTTTCTCCGGTAGTTGTCACTGTGTTTAAAGACTTTATTCAAAAGTTCCTACAAGTATATATGGATGATTGGATAGTCTATGGGATAATTAGAGACCATCTCGACAACTTGTGATTGATTCTAGAAAAGCATCGACAGCATCAGATTGCATTAAATTCTAAGAATTGCATTTTCTATGTGTCGTTTCAAATGTTACTCGGACACAGTATGTAAGCAAGGTCTATTGGTTGATCCAACGAAGAGTGCGCTAATTCTTAGTTTTCCACTGTTGATGAATGTGAAGATGATTCAAGCAATGCTAGGACACACGGGAGACTATTGCAAGTTCATCAAAGGATACACTGCAATTACTGCCTCAATGGTGAAGATGATTAAAGAAGGATGCTGCATTTGAGTGGAGTCAGGAATTTCAAGGAAGTTTTGACACACTGAAGGCCAAGATGGCCTCCGTACGTATACTGGTATTCCCTAATTGGAACAAGGAGTTCCATGTGCATGTCAGTGCCTCTTCTATTGCACTAGGGGTTGTGCTTGTGCAACCAGGTAAGGGAGACCTGGATCACCATATCGCATATTCCAGTAGGAATTTGTCCCTTGCTGAATGAAATTACACAACAACTAAAAGAGAAGTCTTGGCGATGATTTATGCCTTGCAAATTTTTAGGAACTATTTGTTAGGTGGTCATTTCAAGATGTTCACCGATCATTCTGCTTTGCAATATTTGGTCAATAAGCCTGTGTTGGGGGAGAATATATGTCAGTGGCTACTACGTTTTCAGGAATTTGACTTTGAAATAATTTTGAAACCAGGACAGTTGAATGCTGGTCCTGATCACCTGTCCCGCATCAATACCGGAGAAGAACATACCAATATTAATGATGGATTACTAGATGCACAAATATTCCATGTTGATATCACAGATGATCATTATGCCCCAATCATTCAGTTCTTGGCCACTGGTGTTTCCCCTAAGAACCTGTCAACCAGTCAGAAGAAGCAGTTGGTAGTAGAGGCTTCATATTTCCAGCTAATTGTCGGGAAGTTATACAAGCTTGGACCAGATGAAATATTGCAACGGTGTATCTTACCGCATGAGCAGGGACCCATTCTATAAGAAGCACATGCATGAATCACGGGAGGTCACTACGGATGAAGGGCTAATGCATGGAAGGTGTTGCGCACCAGGCTATGGTGGCCTACGTTGCATAATGATGCGATAGACTATGCGTGGAGTTGTGACGTCTACCAGTGCATCAGTAAACGATCATGAAGGGATGACTCATGAGGTGTCGCTTGTGTTGTAGCTAACCCTACAACATTTTGATAAATGGGTCATGGATTTTGTGGGTCCAATTAATCCAATGGGGAAGAGGACTGGTGCGTGATACATTATTACTGCAACTGACTATATGACTTGGTGGGCAGAGGCTGCACCAGTTGTGGATTATACTGCTATGACAGCAGAAAAGTTTATATTTGATAATATTGTCACATGGTTTGGGTGTCTTGGGATATTGATGAGTGACCAGGGTAGTCACTTTATCAACTACACCATGAGAGCAATAACTGAGGAGTTGCAGGTGCAACATAAGAAAATCACACCATACCATCCATAGGAAAATGCAAATGTTGAAGCGTTTAACAAAATTTTGGAAACAACGTTGAAAAATTTATGTCATGCTAATCGCGATGACTGGGAGTTGAAAATTCCAACAATTCTATTGTCCTACCGCACCACTTGTAAATGGCTGATAGGATAGACACTGTTTAAGCTGGTATATCGGCAAGAGGCAGTCATGCCCATGGAATACATTGTTCCTAGTTTGCGCATCGCTGCAGCGACCAAAATGGATGATGTAGAAGCATTAGAAGAGTGCATTGCATAGTTGATCCAGCTTAAAGAGGACCACTTTATTGCAAGCTTCCACCAGTGCGTTGCTAAGGATCAACAAAAGGTGTGGCATGATCATCACATTAAGAATAAACAGTTTGCAGAAGGAGATTTGGGGATGTTATACAACAGCAAGTTCATGAAGCATCCAGGTAAGTTATAGATGCACTAGTTAGGCCCGTATCTTGTTCATTCCATTACTTCTGGAGGTGCGGTTCAATTACAGCAATTCAATGGTGCGGTACTGCCAACGCTCATCAATGGCAGTTGCTTAAAGCCCTATAGGATGTGGTTAGAGCTACACACCACTTGAGGAATTGTAGATATATATATAGAATATTTTGTTATATAGCATCAAGGAGAGCCTACGAGAAGAGGCTGTGCAAGGATAGGAGTTAGTAGCGATGGAAGGGAGACCACCTGTGACAGCCGCAGGGCTGTGGGTTGGTCAAATCAGAAATAAATGTAGGTAGTTAGAACAATTAGCTAGCAGTGCTTGTTGAAGTGACGTGCATTAATGGATGATCTAAATGTTAGTAGGGTGCGATTGCTGGCATATTTGGTGTCATTATTGTTGGATTTGGTCATGATGGACACAGTGGATTTGGAAATGATGATTTTGAATTGGGAAGTGGCTATAAAAAGCACACGGGACATAGGAGGAAGGAATTATTCAGAGCAATTCAGTTGAGTGAGTAGAGTGTTGATCTGAGTACAGTTCAAGAGTCTTGAGTGCAAGTTGAGGAATAGAGGTGTAGAGTCGTTGAGTGCATAGTAAGGATTGGGGAGTATGGCATGCTAAATGACCCCAACGCAATTGATATTTATAGTGAGAAGGAATCCCCCATTCATCCCATGGCTGTTGAATAAGAATTCATGAGCATGCTGGTAGGCTCATCATCGATCCCCAAAAGAAAGTGGCAGGCTTAGAAGCCCAGTTCCACATCACCGCAGAAGAGGCACACCCGCACTTCGGCTAGAGTGCAAGGAGAGGGGACTACACAGATCGGGTCGTCAAGCTCAGGATCTATATATTCTATGATTCCTAGGGGTGTCTCTTTCAAATATATCCTAGGATATGTCACTCCAATGCATCCGAGAGCGAATCCAAGGAAATCCATGAAGAGTCAGAAGTATCCACCCAAATTGTTGCCACTGCCAAAAGGGATGACTTGCTCAGTAGATATCATCCCTGCCTTAATCAAGCTGCAGTTTGAACACCATGATTTGCTGTTGCTCAAAGATGTTCGGGATGAGCCCTATGAATTAGTTGCGATGGGGCCTGGTGCACCGATTCAAAGGATTCCTCAACAATGGGTGAGCGGGTTGAATAAATATGGATTGTTGGGACTCATTAATATGCCTCACTTTGGGCAACTGAATGAATATCATGCATGAATCAATAAAATATTGGCCTACTTTCATGGTGGGATGCTCTGGTTGAATGAGACTATTCCTATCATAGTCGACTTGATTGCAAACATTAGGGGCTTGCCGAAGGCCGGGGAAGATCCAGTGAAGTATATATGTGGGCAGGATGTTGACAAGAAGCTGGCTATGCAGCTGAAGGAGAGATTTGTCATATAGCATGATGGTCATGCCTATCATATAGACAATGTTAATACACAAGCAGTACCTATCGGGGCACGCATTTGGTGAGAAAGATTGTCCAGGGGAATCGACCAATCCAGTGCAACTTGGGTGTGGTCGCATGTGCACAAAAATGTGCAAATGGCATGCAAATGAACTGGTCCTTGTTTCTGCTTAACCGGTTTCTCGACGATGCTCTCATTGCTCAGACCGGGTGACCATTTTCCTAGAGTTGGCTACTAATTCTCATTGTGCTTGTCGCATGGATGGAACTAGAATATTATCAATCGATGGCAGTCGATGTGGTGAAGGTGTGTTGAGGCACATGCTATCATAATTTGTGGTGGGTTGAGGAGCCCAGTCGACAGATGGACTATGTGATCCATTTTTGGTTCTATTGGGAAGCGCTGCAAGCCATGGCTATCAAAGTTCCCCATTTATCCAATTACGTAGTAGCCAAGTATCAATGGCTCATTCAGTTCGCTATCGAGCCTCATTCCATTTATATCTAGGTGTGACAGGACCCTAACAAGCAGTGGCTACCTATGGCTTACAAAGTCACTGATGAAGAATTTGATGCTCTCATTCAGGAGTGGTTAACTAAATGGTGCAACCACATGAGCCAGGAGGAACTCTCTAAGGAGCTGCCAGTTGATGCCCCAGACGAGCCTATCCATAAGGAGCTAAGTGTTCATGACTCCGATGATGAATCATCGACGGAACTTGATGTCAAAGAGTAGCACATGTATAAGGAAACTCAAACCAAATGGTACCTAGAATACGATGTGGGTAGCGGTACCCTATCAGGAACAGAGGCCCAACTGCAACGGCTCATCAAAGTGGTCACTGACTCCTCTGAGGCTATGACATAAGTAATATGAGATTTGAATCAAGAATGGTTTGTTGTGGTAAGAGATAAGTTGAATTCTATTTATTATCTTGTTTCTAGGAAGACATGCGGGAAATATGTGATGCAGGAATTCCCATCGATTAGCACCGAGCCACAGGCTAGGAATGTTCAAGTTCTCCTGACTACGATCGATGCGGGGAGTGAAGAATTGAACTTGTTACTGACATCACTCTAGAGCATTGCCTTATATCTTAACAAGTTACCTGCCCAGGTGATTGTGGAGCTGCAACATGTTGCCTCCCAGAAATTGGCAGATAGATAGAAGGAGCTTACTGATGGGTATGTGTAGTCACAGAGCACAGCCATGAAGCTCCAGAAAGAAGCTGAGGAGATGCATCAGGTCAGGATGCAACTGGAGGAAGAGAAGGTACATGAGATTGATATTAAATTGAGCAGATAGATCTATGGACAAACACACAACTCACAAAATAGATCACACAATTTACTCAGCAATTGAAGAATGAAACAGTGCAAAAATGGCTTTAATATCCACATGAAATTCGAATCCACGTGAGGAAATTCAAATTGATAGACTCTACTTGACTGTAGGTAACTAAGACCTTGTATAAATCACTATCGGAGGACTCAATAGTTAACTGAACTTGTCTAAACCATAACCAAAGTTCATCGGAGCTCTAAAACACAACCCAAGTGTTACATTAAGTGTTGACTAAGGCTAACTGACTGTGGTAGGTGAGAAATGCGCCCCTCTTGAGTGCAGTCAAGTACACCTAGCACTAACTGAATGTAGAGGACTAGAACTAAATGTAACTGAATCCTAACTTAGCTTGACTAGTCATTAACTAAATTGAACTGACGTTGGTTGGTTTCGGCACTCCCAGTGGCTCCTAAATTGTAGGGATTGGTCTAGGAGGCTCCTAAAATGATGCAATTAAGTGCAATAAGTGGTATTAAGCCTCAATTAGTGTTCCCCACACTTTATTAACTGAAACATGTGCCCCAATTAGGCCAAGTGGACCCAATGGTGCTAATGACTATAAATAGACTGGATGGACTCCCGATTTAGACATGACTCCTGATTTAGACATATGACCAAATTTGGACAAGGGAGGATTAATAAACCTAACACCCCCCCTGAATGCTAACTTGGACAATCTGTGGGCCCTAGTAACTAAGACCATATGTCACCCATTACATCAAGTAAAATAAAGTAACTTCTTAAGACAAGTAAAAACCACACGGAAAAAAAATCCCCCCCTCTATCTAAGCAGGTAGAATCAGGAATCAAGTTTGAAAAACTTGAAAATATGTTGTTGTAATTTTCATCTTTGTGAGGTAGCGAAGTAGCATGCATGGTGTGTTGTGCATAGGTATTATGGGGCCTGGCATGTAGACTTCTCCTTCTTCTCCAAAAATGATGATGGAAGGAAGGAGGAATGTAACGTTTGTCTCTTGTTGAATGAAGAGGTGTATGATCACATCCATTCTTTTGAATGTAGTGAGACTAAGCCCTTGCCATATATCATATTATAGGGAGTCTATTGCATCTCTATGAAGGAGGTAATATTGCATGGCATAGCACAAGGGTCTTTCCTTTCTGAGTGTCAGGTGAGTTTCCAGTCATCTCCCTAGCTTCCAGTTTGTAAGTAGGGACTGAATCTAAATCTGAGTCACCCTGAATCTCAATCGCATAAACTGATAAAAATGGATCTGCAATACTAGTAGAAGCTATAAAAGAAGTAGATGCAATGATTTTACCTTCCCTTGCAAGTGGCTGCTGAGAGTGCACTGGTTCTGAAGGAGGCATGAAATGTGAGAACTCATATGATTTTCAAGCATGATTTGCAGTACCCTTTTCTATGATGCTCCCAATAGAGATATATGTGATCTCCACTGAGTCAAGACCAAATATCACTCACTTTGGAGATCTAGTATAGGTCACCTGATAGACATATATTAATAGGTTCGAAGCTAGGGAGGGAACAAATAGCACATATTTGAACCTTCCATGTTCAAGCTTGACAGAGCCCTTCCCCTTTGTTTTGACTTTACTGTTATTTCCCATTTGAATACTAGGACCATCAAAGGACTAAAAAGAAGAGAATGATTCTATGGATGCAATATCCATATGGTTGGAAACTCCAGAATCAATGAGGAAGACATGTGTTGATGTGCAGCAAGCCTTTAGTGTATGGCCTTTCCTTTGGTATTCTTCATCTTCTTCTTCTTCAGAGTCATCCTTCCTTGTGCTAGCAGGTATAGAAATGTTATGTTTCTTTAAAATAAGAGCCATTTCATCAAGTTGTCTTCTCATATATGAGCTTTCTGAATGAAAGCCCCTTCCACAGTAAGAGCAGAGGACCTTGCCACTGGCATTCTTCTTTCTTCTCTTCAAACCTGAAGGTTCTTTTGACTACTCTTTCTTCACAGGAGACTCATCCCTTTGCTTCCCTTTGTCATTCACTACCTTATATCCTCTTGCAAACAAAAGCTATATCTTTGGAAGATAGAATGATCCCCATTTGGATCAATTTATCATTCTCAGAAATAAGAGATTGGATGGAGGCATTAAGAGTGGGCATCTTCCAATTTGGAGTAGTGAGCCTTACTGTTTGGAAGGTGGATACAAAGACTGAGTAGTCTGCATTGAGCTTTGTGAGAATGGAAAGGATGAGCCGATCTTCATCCTTCTCCACTTTGCATTGCTTCAACTGATATATCAGGTTCTTGAACTTTGTGAAGAATTCATTCAGTGATTCGAAATTGGATGGATTAAGAGTGATCAGATCATTTTCTAGCTGATGGATCCTCGTCTCATCCTAATTATCAAATAAGGAGGCAAGCTTGTCTCAAACCTCCTTAGGAGTCTTCAATTCTTGGATGTGGAATCGAAGATCTCTAGAGATTGAGGAGAGCAAGTGTCCATGGGATTCATCAAGCCTGTTCATGTACATTACTTTGTCTTTATCTAAAGCTGGATCTGCTTCTATTTCTTGTATGAGTCTGAAGAGCTGCTTGGTACGGATCATTACCACCATGTCTTCCTTCCACTGGTGATAGTTGAAGGGAGTGAGAGGCTCCATTGGATGAGCCATTTTTAATGTAGTAAGAAGGAATGAGCTGCTGTAGCGAATGCAGTGAGAAGAAAGGGTTGCTTGTAGCGAATGCTATAAGAAAAGTTGATAACCTATCACACAATAAAACATACAAAGTAAGATCGACAGTCTGCACTTTCGGAATTTCCTTCACACCCAACATAGTTGATCAAGCAAGCTTGATCAATAATTTCCTAACTTGGGATATTAAGTGGTAAATTCTTTGCTTCTGGTGCAGTACTGGAAGGAGAACTTTGCTCAAAAAAATGATCCAACTAGAGATCTGAGGAGGAGAGGTGTCTTGTCCACCATGGATCCGATACCATATTAAATTGAGCACATAGATCTATAGAAAAACACACAACTAACAAAATAGATCACACAATTTACTCAGCAATTGAAGAATGAAACAGTGCAAAAATGGCTTGCAGTAGTGAATGATTTCATTAATAAAAAAGTAATCAGATAATAATTACAATGAAGTACAATGGATTTAATAGCCACATGAAATTCGAATCCACATGAGGAAATTTGAATTGATAGACTCTACTTGACTGTAGGTAACTAAGACCTTGTCTAAATCACTATCGGAGGACTCAATAGTTAATTGACCTTGTCTAAACCATAACTGAAGTTCATCAGAGCTCTAAAACACAACTCAAGGGTTACATTTAGTATTGAATAAGGATAATTTACTGTGGTAGGTGAGAAATGCACCCCACCTGAGTGCATTCAAGCAAACCTAGTGCTAACTGAATGTAGAGAACTAGAACTAAATGTAACTGACTCCTAACTTAGCTTGACTAGTTATTAACTGAACTCAACTAATTACCTTGGTTGGTTTTGGCACTCCCAGTGGCTCCTAAATTGTAGGGATTGATCTATGAGGCTCCTAAACTGATGCAATTAAGTGCAATCAGTGGCAGTAAGCCTCAAATAGTGTTCCCCACAATTTAGTAACTGAACCATGTGCCCCAATTAGGCCAAGTGGACCCAATGGTGCTAATGACTATAAATAGACTTAATGGATTCCCGATTTAGACATGACTCCTAATTTAGACATATGACCAAATTTGGACAAGGGATGATTAACAATCCTAACAATTGAGGAATTGAAGGCAGCACAAGCCGAGCTACAGCGCAAGGCTGCCGAGAAAATCATCGAGCTTAAGAAGGCGCAAGACCGCCTTATCATTAAGAAGGTGCATCTATGTGAAAGTTGTGGTGCGGTTAAGAAAGATGTTGATGAGGCCTTCCAACATATATTTGAGAGCACGACTGAGCTTATTGCTGTCACTAAGGCCAAGCAACTTGGGGAATTTATTGTTAAGCTTCGAGACACCAATCTTCTACTCAGTGCCCTGGTCCATCCAATGACGCCACCGGAGCAAGGTTGTCAAATGGAAGAAAAATATTGAGGATATAGTGGCCCAGTTTTAAAAAATGGAGCAAGAATCAAAGACAATCATGGAGGCGAGGACGCAGTTCTAGCACAACATTTTCCAAGATGAACAGCTCGACCAGTTGACCAAGTAGGCGCAAGAAGATGAAGGACAGTTGATGACACTGAAGATGTCATTGTGAGCACTGCCACTCATGGTGTATATCACGTGGTCTGAGGAGTTGAATTACCTACAACAGAGAGCTTCCCATGCCCAAGAACTCCAACAAAAGCACCATGCCTAGTTTGATGAGTTTCAAGAAGTTGGTGGGAAGCTGGCTGTTAAAGTAGTCGCAATGCTGCAGATGGTGCAAGCAATTCAGTAGATGGTTGATGGCAAGGATGGGGAGGCACACCCCACATAGTAGGATTTGCTCAACTGTCAAAGCACTACCAACAAATTCCAGCTCCAGGTTCAAGAGATATCACAGCAGTTTGAATATTTCAAGGCCAAGACATCGACATATACCCTGTCAACCTAACATGGCTCGAGAATGAGCCACAAGACTGTGCTGGGGGCCTATTGGAAATGGTTTTGGGTAAGTGAGTTGTGCAGTGTCACAGCAGCTGCACAAGCTCATGTGACACAGTGTTAGGTAGATCAACATGAAGGGTGGAAGAATAACCACTTTTGAATATTTAATGTATTAATTGACCACATTTTGTGGACATAGGTTATTAGTGCTTACAAGTTAGTTAAAAGTGGACCTATGATGTAAAGGTGCAAGCCTATATGTATAGCTAGTTTTTCAATTGTAAACACAACACAAATGAATGATGAGGATGATCAGTGCGATACAAGTCCAAGTCAATATCTGAGAGTGATCAACCCATCGTGATATGTCTATGGTCTTGATGAGTCTTCTGTTTTGAACAATCTGTGATATGTCTTTGTTAGATACTAAATTTTGGGATGTAATTAGTCTCCTACTGTGGAAGAAGAATTATCTATTTGGGATCTGTTGCACAGAATTAATATGACATGACGGTTGTTGCCTAAATGATGTCTTCTGGTTTCCTGTTTTCTTTGCTGCAATGTCAATGAGAAGTGTATTGTATCTGTTTATGATTTACTGATGTTGCTGCAATGAACTAATGATGTGATCTATCCCAATTCTGTCAATGATGATGAAGCTTATTAGATTTGTTTTATGAATGAAACTGTTGCGATAAATGAATAATGTGATTTGTAGTTGTGAAGATGAATTATGATAACTGTCTTAGTTCTATCAAGTGACTTGGAGTAATATGATAGTTATGCTGTCAAAGCCATGGATGCCATATCTTCCCTTCTTACTACCAAAAACTCGATTTTGACATCTCTCCCTTGAAATCCTCGGGTGAGACTTTGTCCACTCTACAGATATTGCTGAGTAGAGTAAAAATTTTCTGCACCGATGCTCAAGGAGATCGTGCTGGTTGGGCGTCGACAGAGTGAGAACTCCTGTTGATGAGGCTTTTTTGGTGGCTTTTCTCCAACAGCTATAATATATGGGAAATTATCTACTAATATTCATATATATGTGAATTTAGTCATTTTCATAGTCACAAGTTTTTGATACGGTACGGAGGAATTGAACCACCATCCTCCTACCTATAATTAGGAAGGTGCTCTACCATTGAGTTAGAACTCTTTAATAAGTTTTTATTTCTTGATAATGATGATATTCAAACAAATTTTGCATCATTCAAGCATACAAATTAATTATTATCAAGTTACTATAGATCCATAATATTCTACCCTGTACTAGTGCTTCAAGTCATTTTTGCACTTAATAAATGCATTTGAAAGACTTGAAGGACTATTACATGGTAATCCATTATGTATCTATAGTAACTTGATAATCATTATTTTGTATGTTAATTCATCATATTCTACATAAACAAATATTTTCAATGATAACCAATCCAAGCATTAGTGTGTTTGAGAATCCAATCTCCCCCTTGAGTAAACAATTTAATTGCATTGTTATAGCTACTCTCCATGCAATAATCAAGTTTTTAAACTTCCAAGTTATCCCCAACAATGTATTTCAACCAAAATCCAACATATACAAAAATTATATAAAAATACCCACATAAAATATTGGCATGATTTTGTTGTTTGAATGCCACTCTAAGTAATATTTACTAACAGAACTATTTTCAAATCCAACGTATATAACAAAAAATGTAGAAGAAATACTTCGAAGAAGACAAGGGGAATATATTGGAATGCATGTACTATTTCAGTGCCACTATAAACAAGATTTCTTGTAATAAAAGGATATAAATAAGATTGATTTCATCTCACAACGAAAAACGTTTTCATAAGATCATAACCATCAATGTTATGAAGTTTTTGTGGGGAGTGAATTTCCCTTATAAAGGGACTAATGTCACAATTATCTATAGGAAGAAAAGTAATTACATCCAAGGTCAAGAGATTCCATGCCCAAAAATTTCTTGAAGTAACCCCACAACCATTTCCCACCCAAAGTTATGTTGGCAAAGGAAATTCACCATTCACAAGGAAAACACAGGATTGTATTTTATGCCTAAAATTTTTTGCAATAATGTGTTGGTTTGTTGAATCATTTCTTCAAACACTTTGACTAGTTGCATGGGAGGCTACATTCTTAATCAATACAAGAAAATTTTCTTCCTCCGTGAGATCACTTGCTTGCAAGGTTGTATTGTAGGCATTATGTGCTACAATTTCTCCCCATGAAAATAATTTATTAATGGTTTACTAGCAAAAATTATGGAAATGATTTTACCCCATGAAAATATCTTTCTCATACAAGAAAACACACAGTCATTAATGCCCAAGAACAAAACTTATGAATGAATTTCTTCGAGCAAGAAAAGCCATGAACTGGGCATCTTCCTAGCCTAATATGAACCCAAAACTTGTTATGAAACAATTTTCCAAAGTAATGAAACAACAATAATCATATTCTTTTGTACAAATCAACTAAAATTTTCAAAGTGATACAACAAACACTTATTATGTTCCATTACCAATTGGTTTACTAATGCGAAACTAAAATAAATTATCTCATATTTTACTAATTGAAATGCTATTATAAGGTAGAAAATTCCAAATTCTTCTACAGAAACAAAATGATAATTGAATCTAACAACAATCACCCTATTCCTCTTCAAAATCAAAATTCCCAAATGGAAGCAACAACTAGTTCAAGGGACTTGGCATTGTATACCAATTCAAATAAATTTTACCAAACATTCAAGAATTCATTGAATACTTACAATCTAGGTGCCAAATGAAATGATAAAATCTATTCTTTAACAAAAATCTCAAAACAATTAATAAATAGAGTTGTACAAAGTCTCAATCACACCATTTCCAACAAATCATTTTTTATTCAAGCACACAATTGGATAACATTCCATGCATATCCCTTGATTTGGATTAGCCCATGCATAAAATAAACAAAAAATACGACTAATCTATACACTATCTATGTAATTCAAACAAGGTTGGGCATAATAATAACCATATAGAATTAAATTCATAGCAAGAAAAGATTCCAAGACAAGGAATACACTTATCTAAACTAATGTTACAGGGAGCTACTTTCAACAGTCTGCCAACTACTTCATATTGCATATATGGTAGGATAGGTTGGAAATGGCTCGTGTTCAAATGACAAACAAAGTTGAGAGGATGAAGTATTGGGAATATTGTGACCATTGGGAGGTAAAATTATAAGTGGGTGACAAGGTCTTACTTAAGTTGGGGAGTAACAGTTCAGTGGCATCACCTGCACTTTGTTGCGACATTTCAAGGTGCCATTTAAGGTACTTGATAATATCAGTAATGTCACTTTATGATTGCAGTTCCTAGAGCGCATTAGACACATCATCTAGTTTTTCACTTTAGTTAGTTGAATCCATGTAGAGTTGACTAAGGTGATCCTGAGAGTGTTGCACTAACCCATGCTCCTATGATGATTGTAGACGGGTAGAGTTGGAGGTGGATAATATACTTGCACACAAGGCAACTGAATTTGGAAAAAATGAAGGCATGAGTACTTTGTAAGCAAGAAGGATAGACCTGAAGAGGAAAACAATTGGAAAAGGAAGGATTCATTGTATCAGTATGAGCACAAAATATGAGAGTTTAATAAATAGAGCCTTCATGCACTTTAACAAGTGCTAGCTGGTGAACATTGTTGGGGAAACAACAAGTTTGGTGGGGTGGGACGTTTGTAAGTTTATTGTATCAGTGTGAAACATTCAATCATGTTTGTAATTTTATCTTTGGACAAGCTTCCTTAGATATAGCCACAACTAGACTGATACTAATAATTATCAGAAACAAGGGCACTCTGGAAGTGCACCATAAGCAAAATAATAAAGACAAAAAAAAAATCACCACAATTAAGGTAAGATTTGAGAACATACAAATGTTGTATGTTGGTTCTATTGTATTTGGACACACATGTCCTATAAGCAATAGCAATTAGAAGATAACCAATTAGCTAATTTTCAGTTATTATCCCTTGACTCTTTTACAAGGAAAGTTGAAGAGAATGAGACAAACCTCTTCTCCCATAATTTAGCCTCCTTGCTAACACGAACTTCCTCAATATTCTTGATGGCCTTAAAAGTATTTTGAACATTTCTATCATATCTATCAAGCATGTTTCTTCTTCCTAGAACCTGAAATAGAACTAATTTCCCATCAGAGTGTGTTCAAGTTGTTTCACATCCAATCTTCCCCATTAAGTTGTTTACTATGTTTTTTCAACATCCGCATCCACCAATAATCAAAATGTACTATAAAAAACCAACCTCAAGTAACATGTTGTATACAGTATTCAAAACAAGTACATAAGAAATATCTAGCTCTATATAACTGTAATATGTGATATGGAAACAACTAAAAAATTATCTTCACTGTGCTGAATTTGTTGCATCAATCAAAGTCATAGTAGGTCATATCTGGGAGATGGGACAGATAAAAAAACACATGAATTGATAAATCAAATTCCCTATTTTCCACAGAGAATACATTTGTGTTCATTTTGCATTCATTTGTGGTCCTTTACAAGTGTTATCAAAACAAGCTGGTTTGGACCAAACTGACCAATCCTAACCAGTCCTTCCCCTGTAAACTAGTCCAAAGAATTTTAAGTCTAGTGTTTTCCCAAACCTAGTTCAAATCAGAACCAGTCCAGCCAACCAGTTAGGGACCCCTTTCCCCTGCAATACTTGAGCTCTATCTGATTCTAAGAAAGAAGCATAGAAGAAAAGAATGCTTAATGACACCAACTAATTAAACCACATTTGATGCCAAATGTTGCCAATAGACTTAAAAATCTAATTGCAACAATTTTTTAATCCATTCACCAAGTGAAATAAAACTTCAGAGACTTGGACTCAATCCAATTATGTCTAATAAACGATATTTCAGATGAGTTATGTACTTATTTCAATATAAATGATTTTTGGACACTATACGCCATTTGAAGCCTCAACGTTTATGCATGTTCATTCAGATTCTATGTATCTATGAACTTATATCTCAATATATTTTTGCAATTTTCACCCTCACATGCAATACAATCATCATGCTAACAATTTTTTGTTTAACTGGGTGGAATTTATTTAAACCATAAACAATTTTCTACATGGTTAACAAACCAAAACAAATGATAGTATCATACTGTGAAGACTCCATTCACAAAAAATTGCTTGGTTCAATAGAAGAAACATATTCATGAATGTTCCAGCTAAATTTATGGATTATTGACCAAGAGCATATCCATGTTTCTTTTATAGATTAGTAAAGCAAAAAAATCCATCCAGTCTTGCACTTATTGACCATTTCCACTGCCAGAAGACCATGTAATGAAGATATGGAACTAGAGTGGAAAGGGCACTTTCTCATATTTTAGATAAACCTGGAAAAACTAAAGTTAAAAATCTGAATACCTACTCATTAATATAATCTATATGCAAACTCTGAACCAAGTTGAAATACAAGACCGAGACTACATTGGCATGCACAGATTATATGGAACATCTAACTCCTAAACCTGTCGTCACTAACAAATAGAATGTAGCTTACAAGAAACATTATCGATATTGTATAATTAAGATCGAGAAGTGATAAAATGATAAATATAGCTTTCATGGGATCATTAGGCGTATCTTTAACTAAAAGGAGCCATCCAATCAGGCTTTTATTTGCAACTGCCAGCTACAAACGTTTAGGGGATGGACACCTTGTGGCAAATATTTCGTGCTTGAGATTTTTCCTCTAAGTTGGTTGTCTATAATGATTGACAAGGCTATGATCATCATATTCATTGATACGTTTGTTGAGGGTTCATCTATTAGATTGCACATTTGGATTTGGTGATCATTCTAAATAGCCCTGGTGCCTTTGGGAAAATATATTGAGAAACATTTCAAGGACTAGGTCTTCCCTTGCAGTTATCCATATCAGTTAAATTATCCAGGAATTAAATTACCATAAATCTTGTTTCAATCTTCCTATAACAATATGGTTACATTTCATACCATTACATTGTCTACATGATTAACATGTGGAAATAATTCCCCATCTTTTAATACTTTTTTTTTCAACACTAGAGAAAAAATAGACATACAAGATAAAAACAAGAAAATGCATTCTAAATATGTTGTTAGATTATACAATAATGTCTATTGTTTTGTGTCTTCATGATCAAGGTGTGATAAGTAAATTAATTTCTCCCTTATTACCTGTATATATAGAATCCAACAAAGAATGAAATTAGTATAAACTTAACACAATAATAGTTAATACAACTGACACAAACTAGCTCCTTCATCTTAGCCTAGAGGTCTTATTTGGAATTGAATAGATATCCTTTTATCATATTTTTATAGGAGTTGACTTTGCACTCCCATTTTGCACTCCTCACTGTTGTACTTAACAGTCATGATTGACCTATTTGCAGCCATCTATTGGAAATTAATGTATCTCATCTCATCTTATCTTATGGTCTATATTGTATTTAGTGAATGGACATGTGACCGACAGATGTGTTATGACATAATCATTTTATTACTGTGTGGGTCATGAAAAATGAGTTAATCCATGTATTAGTCATTATGAAGACATCATTAGGAAGTTCTTGTCAGTTGGGTACATGGACCTAATGATTTATGGCACTATTTCCCTGTTTGAAATTTGACAATAAAAGGATCCCAATGTGCTTGAAAACATTTCCAAGCAAAAAGAGTAGGAAAACAAATGAATATGTGTTTTTTATAACTTTATACCCCTTGAACCTAGGAAAGTGAATCAAATAGAAAGACAATATACTTGGTTACTTCAAAAGATTCATAACACAAGAATCATTCATATGTGGGGATGATTTATAAATTAGAAGGTATCCATACCTTGTATTGGACAAGGACATCATTATCTGTCATAGTCTCTCTAATAATATTTCCATTCTCCACTTCCACAATCAGAACCTCTTCTGTCTTATACATACGAAAAATCATTAGCATCTTGAGTTTTGACATTGGTACAGCATATAACTTCCTGTGTTGCGTAAGTTGAGAACCTAGCCCACCAACCATGCCTGAAAGTAATGGAACCTGCATGGGAAAGAAATTGATAAGCCACTTTAATATTTTTGAAATATCACAACAAATAAAATAATGAAACTTCTATCAATGTTTTCATATAATTTAAGATCATATAATCAGATAATCATTAGTGAAGTACTTAACCATTAGAAACTATAAACTATCAATATTCAATACAAGTCAATATTTCGAATCAAGGACTCCAATCTAATCCAAATAAATTATAAATCCATGACAGCTATAATGAAAATACAAAATAAGTCCCTTAGCTGAGGACGGGCTAAGGGAGTCCATCCCAAGCATTTGCTATGAGTGGGACAAACAAGATCCATGTATTAGTGCATGGACACCTATATTATGATGTATATGTTAAGCAATAAAAAAGAGAATTAAGAGGTCAATGAACTAAATAGTCCTACGGATGCTTGACAGCATAGAACAAAGAAAATTGACAATACTACTGAAAAGAACCATACAAACTTTAATGCTCTTCACAAATCAGAAATTTCTTGAGATAAAGAAGAACAGAGGATATGGATTATAACATGATAATGACAAGTAGAAAATATTCTTTACCTAGAGGCCCATAACATTGGCAGCTGCAGCAGGATTGTCACAAGAATGGTGTGCTTCAAAAAGTTTTGAAGCCAAGGCATTCTAATAATCCAGGCAAACCTGTAGCAAAACCAGAATAATCAAAAGAAACCCATCTTTGTTACCATGTATTCTTGAAGAAGAAAACACTAATTCACATCAAAAACCTACTTGAAAACTTCTATATCATCAACATAAGAAATATTGATTAAGTACTGAAGACCCATAAGTAGTGCTGCCCAATTTTCAGGGGTAGTTTCAAGTATGTGAATGTGTCATTGCAGTGAAACATTCAGAGCTACAAATACTGTTGCAAGAAGCAATGGCACCATTAAAAATACTTTGAGTCATGACGTCGACTGTTAGTTTTAGTCTTTCAGAGAACATTACAAAGAGTTCAAGTCAAACATAAATAATTAATATTGTGATTGAACTCATAACCATGCATTACAAAAATAAATGAAGATGTCCAAATAGGTAAGACAATCCTTTACTATAAAGTGATAAAAACCTTACCTTGTAAAATGAGGTGAAGAAGACTGCCAAGTTTTGAATAAATTCCTATAAAATAGGAAACAGATAAATGCATTACTGCAGTGTGTTCTTCTTGATAATAATTAGAAAACAACCAACTACACCTTTTCAACACCCTCAATTAAAATCACAGAAGGTGTTTCTTGAAGAAAGTAGTTATATGCTTTGTTGTGAAACACAAATAAATTTCTAACAAGGAACAAATATTTATCAATGTCAGAAAAAATACCTACTCTTCAGTTGAACCATTTGCATAGAGCTCTGGGATATTTGTCCCTTGTGGAAGTATGGTCTAACTGCATGCATATTATAATCAACAAATTTATAAGATTGTAAAAATAATAAAATAATAACAATGAAAAAGCTTTAGAATTAGGAAATCCATCCACAACCCATACACCAGTGAACAAAATAACTTATACATTCAATTGCGCTATGAAGAAAGTATAAATCTTAACAAATTGTGCATCATAAAAATATCCAAAATTAAGCGGTGCAACCTAAGCCAAAAAACAACTAGTAGGTGATAAAAGAAGTATAAATGAAACAAATATATGTCGAGTAAACATGCATCTACAATAAGGGAGATGAAATTGAGATTTGAGGGACATGGAAGCAAACAGAAGAATTTGTTAAAAAAATTGTACCTTGGAAGTTGTTCCCCTAGGTGATTTTTCCTAAGTCACTAGGAAAGGGGAAAATAAAGTGACCCTTGCATTAAATGACTTGGGATAAACATGTAATTCAACATTAGTGATTAAAGTGACTTTTGATAAATTTAAGTGAAGTGAGAGAAATTAATTTCATGAGAATTAAAAAATGTATTAATTCACAACCTCTCATCTAATTCATTTTGGGTGCTTGGATTAAATGACCCTTCACTTATCACTAGAATTCAAACAAAGGGCAAGGTAAAGGCATTTTTTTCATTCATTCCACTTGAATGATCTTTTGAGAGAGAAGTGGACTTGTTGTGAGGAAAAGTAGAGAAGAACAATATAGGAGAAGGATAGGTTGGGCACACAAATCAAGACAACCATACTCACCATTTAATGTGCACAAATTCCAAGGAGAGTGTTACAACATTAATTACTTGATTGGGAGCACGAAAATCAAGAATCAGTACAGAAGCATTCAATTGTAGAGGCCATAAAATAGTGGGCATGATTTTCCAGAATTCTGGGCACAAATATCGAGACAACCTTGGAAAGAAATTCCGAGAAGGAGAAAACTATTTTGGGCATGAGAATCAAGGCCTGTACAAGCTGGTATAGTTAGGTTGTACACATCATTTAATTGGCACAATTTTCTAGATATTGTCTGCACAGTTTTCAAGGCAGCATTTGCACACAGTTCGAGGCATTCTACTAATAATTTCATCTTAGAAATATCATTATTTTGTTGTACATTTCATTATGAGAAATAAAATTTAAAATCACTCTCTCAAATAGGTTTTCGATTCTGGGTTTTTCCTGAGAAATTTGCCAAAAAATAGTAGTCTGAAATTTCATGTTGTACAAGTCTCTTTCATTTTCTGCCTGTAAAAATGATGTTCTTACTGTGTTTCAAAGTCTGATATTTTTATGTGAAATTTACAGCACTCATTTAACTGGGTTGGGTATCAAATTTTTCATTAAATTTGACTTGAAACTGGGCTAGGTTTGAACACCAAAAACTTTCATAATTCTTATACATTAATAATTAAAATAAAAAATATGAAGTTGAGAGATTGCCTATGTTAAGCACTGCAAAGACAAATTTTTGTAAGCTGCTGCAGGGAAAAGATTTAGCAAAGTATCAAGCTATCACAATAACAAAAATACAACTTATGGTTAGTGACCTGACACAGTAGTAGAAACATTGATATGATGAAAAAAAATAAACAAAAAAGTGTGTTCTCAGCTCATTCAAAGTGTCTATCTTCAACCTATACATCTAGCTTCCAATATATTTAATACATAAGATCAAACAGTCTGGCATATACAGATGTACTAATATAATGAATGAGGTGCAAACCAAAGGAGACTAGAAAATATATCCAAGAGGGATCCATGATAAAAAGGCATGCAGTGTAGCCAAAGTTTCCCTTATAAGTTCAGGTCACTGTGATATCGACAAGATGTAAAGACAAAACTCATGTATGAGTTGAAACTCATTACGGAACACCAAATATCTCTAAGTCAATTTACATAAGACTCTATAACTATCTCTTTGTTAAAGGGTTTTCTAAACTATATCAAGCGATGAGAGAAATATTTAGGCTTCTATTGGCACTCCTTTCTCCATTTTCACAAACTACATAAGGAACTGTCAACTTGAAATATCTTAGTGTATCACTATAAGAATCAAACCTTGATTTCAAAAAACATTATGCATCCTTTGAACGATGGATCTCAGGAAAAGCATATAATATACACGACATGATATAATACCATGTTCAAATAAATGCAAAAGATAGTATTATACATGTTCAAGGATTGCTTGGCTTTGACAGGCTCTATGTCATCTCACCTTGAGAAAATTCAAAAACCTATTCACTGAGGAGCTGGGAATAAGAAGCATAAAGTCATTTAACATTGAGTATTGGAAACAATTCTACTTTAATGATCAATGAGCATGATAGAAGCAACAAGATTCTTGATGTATTATTAAGAACTCACCTTCAAAATAGCCATGCAATTTTCACATATTGTTTCATTACTCTTAGCAGTTGAAACAAGATTAAAGATAAAGCCAAGACATCTTCCTGGTCATTCATGCTTCAGAACCTACAAAATTGGCGGCCTGTTTTAGCAATATCTAGATAAACAAAAAGTGCCTCTAGCATTGCATCTTAAGTATTAACTTTCCTATCACCTAAACCATGGAAAATGAGATACATGTTCCAAACAATAGAACATTTACCAATATTATATAGGAATTAGTCATAAACTGACAATCTTTGAAATATAATATTCAAGCAAACAAACAGACTAAATGGATAGGCACAGTGGCTACAAAAGAACAATTAAAATTATAGCCACAGTGGTTATAAAAGAACAATTAAAATTTTTGAATCATATAAATCTTTTGTCAAATTGAGATGGTTTGGATAAATCAATTGAATAGATAATTCAATTGGATCTATTCAATTGAATTATCCAAACCATATAAATAAGATAAATTTAAAAACCAATAAATCACCCACAATTACAGGTTTATTATTGTCTTTGATAATATACCTAACTCCCTTAAGATAGACTTGAAAAAAGAGACGACATGGGAAATAACATATTGATTGAAGTAAATAAAAGTATCCATATGTGACTAGAATCTATCTTTAATAAATTATAAACAAAAAGGTGGAGAAAAAGAAACATGGAGATGTAATTTCATCACTTGCCTACACCAATATTACATTAATCTTGTGTACGTAAAGCCTCTCACTGTGAAAAGAAGCTTCATTACTCGAAAGCTAAATAACAAAACATATATGAGTTAAATATCCATTGGGAACAAATACTGAAATACAAACATAAACCAAAATGTATACAACAACATTCAAAGTTGACAAAAATAACAAGACACATTCATTAGATAGACCTGAACAATGAGATTTGATATGTAGTTTTTTATCCCATCCTGTTGTTCCACAGGCAAATTATTCCATCGATATTTGATTACACCTTCAATCACCTAGTCACAGGAAACAAGATGAACTTAAGCTAACAATTATAAGTTTTACTAATGTAAATAAGAGGACAATAACTATTGTTTTATATTCTCCCTTAAGGATTAAATGCATACAAGATCCAAGATCATTTTTGCTCAGAAAAAAATCACATCTCATAAATTTCAATCACCTACAGTCAAAAGAAATGAGATGAACTTTAGCTAGAAACTAGTTTTACTAATGTATCTTAAAAAACAACTATTTTGATTTGTCTTCTCGCCAACAGTTTTAATACATAAACAAGGCACGACATTGATTTGTTGAACACCAACATATTAATAGTACATGTGTGTAACAACTTTGCATCTATTTTGTGCACATCTAATTCTACAAAGTTACAAACCATTATCTCAACTCTTGTATTATTAATGTTTGAAATCAATTCAGGCTCAAAGTAATTATGAATTACCAAAACTGGGACCTTTCCAGTTTTGATTTGTAATTTCATCATAGAATGCACACAAGTGATGTTTACAATCATTATGGTATGAACACCACCAGTGTCTATTTATTGCATTGATATCACCAATTTAAGAAAATAAAGATATTTAGTTTCCAACGTTTTGACATCAAAGTTGTTTGTTCAACCATAATATCCCAAATATTACTCCACTTAAACAGAAGAAATTGTAAAACATAATCTTAGATTCACAACTGGACTCTCCATTACAATGTCACCCTTGTCACTTTACCAAACAAACTCCATTGTTTAAATAGCTCTTTAAAAGTTGTCTATTGGAATGTAAACATCTACAAAAGGATTTAACAGTTAGGCATAAATTACTTTAATACCCAATGAGATCAATCTGACCTCAAAATGCCCTATATAAAACATAATTTTAATGAAATAATGTGTTCTGCAACGAAGTACTTCCAAGTTTTTAAAATGTAAAATACCAGCAATAAATTCTGTGAGATCTTTTTAATTTTAATTTTGCATAAGATCTTTTATCTAAAATATATTTGGAAGTAGAGCACTAGTAGTGTGGTTATAAGCTCTACAATTGGTTTAGAAATCAAGTTGTACAAAAACATTGTTCTACATGGTCTCTATAAGATAGAACTCTATGGATTGTACTTCTAACTTCATAACTTTATTACTCAAGCCTATTCTGTTGTTCTGAAATAACTTTACTATTAAAGACTATTTGGTTGTTTGAAAATAAATGTACTACTAAAGTCTATTCTATTGTTTTCCATCTGCACTTGCTTCAGTCAATGATGCAATTTCCTAGTCTTTCTACTAGAAGCACTAGTCACTAGAGGTTAATCTTATCCATTGTGTTTACAATGTCACATAGTCTTTATCATTCCAAGAGGCATCATATGATGCTGGAGATGTAGTTTCAAAGAAGGTCCAAGAATAGGATAAGTTTTGTTCACTCCAATTTTTTCTCTGATTTTTACCTACAATTTCCACTATTTTTGTTATTTAGTTCAAAATACTAACAGCCTGAGATTTGAAATCACAAGTCATCGGGAAATCGCTATTCTTCCATCCCTTTTCATAGTCAGAGTACAATAACCATGTCAAAATATTTTACAGAGTCTGCAAAGAAACAATCCTTACCTCTATGCATTTTCAAATATTATCCAATATTGTTATCTTGGGATAGAGTTATGCGCTAATGTTATCCAAGATGAGAAATTAGTTTTAACACGTGTATTGGACTATCGGTTTTCACAAATAATGGAAGAATGCATGCAACTGATAGTGGATGAGGGTTAAATTCATATCAGTTTTGAAAAACTTTTGTATGATAGAAGCATACATACACCTAAACATATTAAGGTACCCACCCACTAATACCACAAATGCTCCAATAATTATGATGGATAAGATAACCTCGCTATATCCGTATACCCATTGACTCCTTTTCAATCCCTAAAATTAATCCTAACCCAACAAATGAAGGTGCTAAATTCATAACAAATTAAATGTTGGAGGAGATAGAAAGGCCTGTGGCCAAAAAAGTGAAAGCATAATAGTACCTGAAGTGAAAGGAACTCGGTATTCAGATTTTGTGAGTTCTGTAGAATGCTAACAACTTGCAGCCATGTATATGGATGAGCCGATAAATCTCGCAATATCCACTCTGTTGCTGCTCTCTTCCACATAAAAGCACAAACAATAAATATAGTCACAGGAAACAGTAACAGTATAAAAAATATTTAAAAGCACTAACCTTTGGTTTTCTATATTTCACTGTTCCAATTGAACAATTTACAATTACCGATAATATAACACATTATTCATAAATCACTATCCCAATAAGCGAAGTCATCTGGTTCATGTTAGTGCTCGATGTCCATTAAGGTCAAAAATATTCATCAAAACAAAACAATGTGATAAAAATCAGCATAAAGTTTGAGCTTCAGGGATTATTTTAGCAGAGCCAGTGTCTTGGTACATATAGCACACTATAGGGGACATTCATGTGATCAAATGTACAACATAGAAATAACTAGACTTCGTCATCTACAGAAAATAACTCATGATTTTTCCATAGTCCCAATTCTTCTCATCATTAGATGTCATGGATATTCACACAATTCAGAAGCTTGAAATAAAATCAATAACAACATCCAATAACCAATCTTAACAACACTTCATATCTGCAATTTATTTGAAATAACAAGTTGCATGCCTAGAAAATGATGGACATCAACATTAATTTTGTGAAACCACATGTGGTAAGAGACATTTGGAGAGACTCTTCTATTGAAAACCACGACACTTTCTTGCAAGATCTGCTATCATACAAGACATATTTACTGCTGAAGTGAACAAGCCTTTAGACATCCATAAACAGCTACATGATTCTCCTACCAAGCACTGTAATATATTCAATATTTACTCCACTGGAAGAATGGACCCCAAGTAGCAACAATGTACCTTTCTCCTCATTTATTGAAACATATATATAAAAACACCCCTGTGATATAAAATGGAGGTTGGGTTTTAATTTTAGGCTTATAAATTCTTTATGTTAAAGGTGGATAAAAGTAATTGGCTCAGTAGAGGACGGGTTAGTTTCTGTTTGGTTATGAGCAGAGGATGATGGTTTTGTTGGTTCTACCTCCCCTGGCTTAGTAACAATGGGTGGTCTTGGATCTACTAAAAACTCAATCCCATACTGTATTAAAGACTCAACTGGGGTGATATCTATTGTTGATAGTCTGATTGATTACTTTTTCATACCGAGCCAAAAAACTTCACCTCCTTCCTATGGAACCGACTACTAATTCGTTACCCTAACAATACACCCTGCATCATAGTGGTTTTGATGAAGAATGATAAAATATATATATGCCAATAGTGTGCCCAAATTTGGATGGAAACAACTCCACACAGTCAACTTGAATAGCAAAAATCAGGGATATAACTAGCAACTTATAAAAAACACAGTAAAAAGTAAATTTTCTAGTGATTTTAACCTAGCTACCTACTCTTCGGGTAAAATTTATCAATTCACATTAAACCAAGAAAATTACTAGGGATTCATGGCCATCCTCTCCAAGAATCTCTAGGTTCTCTCCAATGTTGTTTTATCCATGGAAGCAATGGCAATTAAATATCGAAATTATAAACCCTCAACAATGGTGAATATCCATACGAATCTCCTCAACCAGTATGGCAGGTGGCCTAATAAATGACCAAAAATGCCACCCAATTCACATACCCACCAAACCCAAACCCCTATAGCACTTGAACTTGAAGCCCCATTCTCTCTCAAGCAACCAGACCAAAGGGTTCCAGTATCATGCAACACTCACCATGACAATTAATACACCCGACCGGACTTTAGACACCAAATTAATATCTCTACATATATTATTTGTATTATATATAGCTACATCCAGCAAATAAATGTAACCTATTCGACCTGAATATGTGGTGTTGCACCACCCCCAAACCATTTTTCATCAATGACTTTAGAGGGGGGGAATCCCTGGATAAGATGGTAAATTATCTCTTGACCCGTCATAGGATAAGATGAATAGAGAAGGTTCAACAACATTCTATTCTTTTGATCCGATGTGGTATAATTATCAGTAAAAAATACCATTTATTCCAGAAGGAGACAAAACGATCGACGAGTTGAAAGCACTGGAATGGTTGGATAGCAGCATAAAAACAGTATAAGTCAACATTTCGAATGATGGTCAACCGAAGACAACATTTGTCATGAAATTTAGAGCATTTGCTTATAGGGTAATGCCGTTTGGGGTTAAAATGATCAAAATTATGTTTCAAGGGTGGTCTTCTCTTGATCTTATTTAGCGATATGTACTATACTTTATTTGGAAAAACCCTGAGTAAATCAGTAGCATTCATGACCTGCTACTCATTTCATCCACAAATGGGGCAGGAAATGTATCTGTGATTGTTACTTTGTTTAATCCTCTTAAATCCATGCAAATATTCAGTTTATTTAGGTCCTTTTTCTGTGGTTGTACTACCATGGACTTTCCTATTGCGCATTTAAATTTGGATATATGATGTCGGTTGCTAGATTTTTTTCAATATACTCGTGTAAGTTATTTTATATTTGTGAAAAAAATTGTAGTCTTTTCTTGATGGTTTTTTTAGGAATGAGATCGATCTTCATCTCTTCTATATCCTTTACTAGGCCCTTCAAGTCTTTGTAGTGTATTTAAAAAAAATCTGGATACTTTACTTCTTCAGTAGGTCCACTATTTATCTTGTTTACTTGGTTTACCTATAGTTTCCTATATTTTCCATAAAGGTCTTCCTTAATTTTCAATGTATACTTGCGTGGATAAGATGATTCACTTATAATTTCCTCCCTCGCTTTCCTCCACTTAAAGGGGTACGTGAGTTGGGTTCATACCGTAGTAGGACCCTATCTACTAAGAAGTTCGTAAAGGTAAGACAGTCCAATCTAGTACAAGAGGATATATTGGTTCAGATCAATGGCTATGAATGATACCTCTGTAATGGCTAACTCCTAAATCTATTTCTGTCTTAAGCAAGATGCCTCGTCTCTCAATTACCTTACCTTTGCTAGTGCACTTAGCTTAAGCTACCTTTCTTTTATTTGTTCTTTTCTCCTCACATTCCATGTTGATACCAACTTCTATTTATTATAAATTAGTTACCAGTTCAAGAAGACACAATACGGGAAACCATGGAGCATGGGATACTCACGTAAACTGATTATAGGATACAAGCTGCGGAAAATTGAACCAAAAAGCTTTATCTCATAGTTACCATTTTACCTGCCGTGAAAATAAGCCAATAAATATCTACTATTTAAGTAGAGGCCTTTAATCATCTTTAAATGTAAAATCCTCACCAAGAAATCTACTAATAAGTAAAACTCATTGAATATTATTAAGAAAAAAAATTATAGAAGTGGAAAATAATCAATAGTAAGATCTTGGTGGGTAAGTCATATAAATACTATGGCATAAATTAATACAGAGGATAGTGAATTGATAAATAAATCCATTTAGAGAGAAGGATTATTTTATGTAGGAATGTAGTGACAATTCTTGTTTAACTCTAAAATGGTTAATTGATTTTGATTTTATTTTTACGCTCCTAAAGAAAAGAACTTCGCTAGTCTTACATGTAGAGTTGAAAAGTAAGAGCCATATCTATTAATAGTAACCACCTAGAGTAAAAGAAATGAGTATTTACTGTATTTCCTGATTATATCTATACTTATCCATAATGAGAGTCTTTTAGGTTAATACATGACTACAACACCAATGTAAGAATAGGTGGCTAAAAATGTTATTCATGAAAATAATGAGATTGGAGTTCAGTCTAAACTGCACATTACTCATACAACCTATATTAGACCATATGATATCTTTAGATGTTACTATTATTAAGGAGTGTAGTACATCCCCATCCCAAAAAATATTTGGTGTCAATTCTATTTGGCGCCAACAAGCTGGTTGAGTAGTCATTGATGGAATTGGAGGATGAAATCTCTCCATGGATTCAGGAAAATGGGCCATCCACCATGAATGAATTAACAGAGGTGGGTGGAGAGCTTTTGGGTCGAGAGTTGGGTCAATAACTATTGGGTCGAGTGTTATGTATTTTTTGTTTTATTTTTATTATTTTATTATATTAATTATGTTAATTAGTTATATATTGTATTTTTTTAATAATTATCATATAAGTTGTTTAGTTTTATAAATTAGGATTAATATAAAATTTAATTAATTTGTGTTTTTTATAAATATAATATTTGTTTTAATGGTATTTTTTGTTATAGTATAAGTATATATAATAAACTTGGATCGAGGATGTTGGTCGAGAAGAGTTGTGCGCATCGTGAATCAGGTGGGTGGTCATGATGTCAGATGCAAAATTTATCTGTCCACTAATGCATACAGGAGGTTTAACTTGATAGTGATAAGGAGAAATCATCACTGCATTATACGTATCATATTCTACGAGGTCATGAAGCCTGTATTAAGAGGTCGAGGAATCAAAATATTTACCTAAAACTCTGAGATGGGGTCGGGCCTCTACCTTTATACTGCATATGTATCTGAGACTGGTTTTGGGTCAACACCCCACTTTAATTATGACTAAGTCTTTGATTGGTTAAAATATTGTTCTTGGTGCTTCCACCGATACAATTATTATATGTTGGATCAACTACTACGGCGTTTAAAGGAACTCATGATCCTGGTGAAGCTACGTCGACTGGTGCATCTAGACGGTCAACGGTCACAGATCATGAATATAGTTATATTGAAGATAGAAAAGCACCTCAGACATATGTGACTTGCAGGGAATCCTACATTGTCGAAGGATCAACAACTAGCTATGATGCTTCTAGCTAGGTATAGATATGGTACTAGTTCTACTACCTAATTCGTAATTGACATAGGAACCTAATTTTTCTTTGGCATGCCCTTAACTAGATTTGCTTTAATGGTGCAACAGGGATAAAGATGGTCAAGAGAAAATTCGTGCAATTGCTTTGTTGGATCTCTGAAGATTGAGGTGCATGGCAATCTCATGAAAATTCATGCAATTACTAATACAAGGTAGACAATTTACAAAATTTACACTTCATTATCAAATTTGCAATTTTCCATGACACAATTACAAATGACTAACATAAATGACTAATTCATATTCTTCTAGCTAGTCATTTTTTATGCTGTGACTAAATTAGTCGTTTATGTTAGTCATTTTTAACTATGTCACTTATTATCTAGCCATATTTGTTAATTGGTGACTAAATTAGTTGTTTATAGTTGGGTCAATCAAAATTGCTCATATTTAGTAGTAAATCACTTGAAAATTATGTGGTGACTAGAATTTTTAGCCACCTAGTAGCTGATTCATCATTTTGTACTAGTGATTTGTGGATTTTACGAGCCCAAACTAGTACATGCTCGTTGGTGTTTTCATATTTTGAGAGTCTGAAATCTACAAAGCAGACTCTAGGGGGGTTACTTTTCATACAATTTAGTCTCCTAAGGCTGGAAAAGTATAAAACAATCAAGAGAAGAACTCTCTTAACTCCTGGAGGACTAAGGTATACATTTTTCGTACTTAGTTAGCAAGGTCCAAAAAAGGGGTAAACTAACACCAAACCAACCCACCTCTAGAAGTGGCAGGGAGCTTGAGTTTGACAAGTGTGAAGGAAGGCAAGATCACTCAGAAAAATCCATTTGATTACAATAAATGGGGCTTACAGGATTAAACTTGATGCTTTGTTCTNTGGCAGGTAGCTTGAGTTTGACAAGTGTGAAGGAAGGCAAGATCACTCAGAAAAATCCATTTGATTACAATAAATGGGGCTTACAGGATTAAACTTGATGCTTTGTTCTTTAAGTTTTAATGAGCATGACAAAGACATAAAGTACGCTTGGAATTTTTTTCATGTTTGGGTCCAGAGCACAAAAAAGAGAAAACTAAGCTCATACCGGGTGTTCCTTTTCCATAAGTTTAGTCCCTCAGGTCCAGAAAATTGATAAACCTATGCCTAAGAATACTCTTCTCAATTCAAAAGAAAAGAGAGTGCTCCTTTTTCGTAACTATTCCACATGGTCTGAAAAAATGATAAATTACCACCAATGTGGATGCACGTTCACTTATTCTTAACAAGTCTAAACGAATAAGTTTACTCGGTATCCAAGTATGTTTTGAGGAGTTAGACCTAGGCCTAAAGAAACTCCATAAGAGTGGGGAACCTTATAAACAGGGATAGCTCATAAAAATATGCAAAATGAAGGTTCATTTTGTCATGAAAAACCAATAAGAAGGCTCCTGCAAACCTACCACAATTGCGGCATGGGTGCCAAAAGACAGTAAAGTGTTATATACTAGGGTACCCATGAAAAGGAGGCCCTATCCATGGAGGAACAATGATGTATACAAGGTAAAAATGGTTTAACACCATAGTCTGTGGTCAAAGAGGTAATCCTAGTGTTAAAAATGGATAAGGCATAGATGCAAAAGTACATATGGAGGACCAAATCATACCATATATGAGTGGATAATAACTTCCTAAATACTTCGAATCTGTTGCATTGAGGAAAAAGACATGGTATTATTTCATTTATAAAAAATAATTTTTAAACTATAGACTATAGGTTCAAAAATTTGAAATTTTTCTATATATAGTTCAAAAACTAAAATAAAACATACCATTTGATATTTTACCCAATTTGGCAAGTTTTCACCTCGAACTTGGATTGCTCGATGAGGAAAAACTAGTGGACCAATTCACAATCTGCAAGTGTCAGGTTGGTTGGCTCTCCTTTCTCCTTCATTTCATCTGCTCTAATTTTCATTTTGATGAAAAATTGTAAGGTTTTGTGCCAGCCCTAAAAGGGTTGCGTAGTACACGCGAGTATGCTACTAAGACATTCTTGTACATACATTCTACATGTGAATTGCTCAAGAGAAACTCGCATGTGACACGCAGCCTGCCCAAACCACAGTTGTGTGTTCTGTGTGGCCTATAAAAGCTTGCAATATTTCCAAAATTGAAAGAATTCAATGGTTTCTAATGATCAATAATGGTCAATGGGAAGGTACAAGATGGTACTAGAGTGGAGGGAATGCAAGCAAAAAGACATGGATCGATATTCTCTATGAGATGCCCCAACATTGCAATCTTTGTAGAGAAGTGGTTTATTGAAGTTCTTCTGTACTTCCAACATGCGGGCCAGTGTCCATTTACTGGAGCATTTGATTAGTTACTAGGATCACAACCTCAGTGATTTTGATATTCAAAGGGAGATCTTGGAGGTAATAGTAGAAGACATGTACTTCATTACAGGGATGTCTCGTAGGGGTATGCCCATGAGACTTGTGGGTACAGGTAGGGGTGGTGACCCTATGAGTATCTAGGATTACGTTGAAACCTACTGCACACCAGGTACTTAGAAAAAGGGATCATGCATCCCTATTGTTCACATAACCAGATTCTCGTTGCAGGTAGTGGTAAGCACTATGGTGAGGGTTGCAAGATCATATCCATTGCATCTAGCTACTTGGACATAGATGAGAGTTGCAGTGGAGTGTGTGCAGGGTACTGTATTTGACTGGTGTTCGTGTATGATCCCGATCATGAGAAAATAGCTCTCTGACTACAAGAGAGGACGCCATAAAAATTTTGGATACTTTAGTATATTGGTAGCATTTTTCTTTGAGAGAGTGCCTGCCATCATTCCTGTAGTAGCACTACTAGCATTTTCTCCTTGCCATCCTATACTGACCAGGTGGGGAGAGGTATTCCTCCATCAAGGTGGTGGAGGATCCGTCTAGAGTGTCTATGACAATAACTTTTATGTATGGTGGGAGCATCAGTTGCTAGCTCTTGAGCAATTCCCGTACTCTGGATTGGATTTTCGAGGAGACAATGATCTCTTCCTCCTGCTACGGGGGGAATGGAGAGAGCTAGGTATTTTTATTTTTATGTTTTTTAATTTTTATGAATTTTAATCATAAAATTATATACGTATGTATAAAAGTTTTAATCCATTTTAAATGTTTTTGAAATGCAGATATTGGGCTTGTATGCCATGATGGGAACCCTAGGATGTTTGTGCGGCCTGTACAGGGTGGGGATCAATGTATCCTCAGATTTCTCAAGGGAAAGTTGGCCAAGATGACCCAAGGAATCCCCACCATATAGATTGAGCAAATTTCTATTGTCATGTAGGAATTTGTAGTAGGGATTTCGCCTACCTGGACACGCCTACTGAGGAGGGTAGCCAGGGCCGTTCTTTTTTATAGGGAGGCTGAAGAGGCTGCTGCAACTGATGATGCTAAGGACCAGGACTATATCTATACGAATTTTTATGGATTTGTTGCACCTGCAACAATTTCCCAAAATTCTAAAAATTTTGGGACCCTCCTTTACTTCAAGTTAGTTAGTTCTTCTCTTGGTTTCATATTTTTGATTTTAGCTTATGGATTTTGAAGCGCCTTCTCGAAATTTGAGTGCTATCAATTGACTGGTTTCTCATCGTTTAAATGTTAAGGATTTCCATCTTAGATTGAGCTCCTTGTCGTTTTGCAAAACCTTTAAAACCTTCGTTTCAAAGTTTTCTTGTATCGGGAGATATTTCATTTGACTGTCCCGCCGTTGCGGGTGTTTTCCAGCTCTTAATTTTCCTTTTCGCACCGCCGTTGTGGGTGATCCTCATATCCTGAGTTTCTTTTCCGTCCCACCATGCGGGTGTTGCCCAAAACTTGATCGTTTCTTTTCCGCCCCGCCGATGCGGATGATGTCTGGATCTCAGTTGTCGTTTTGCGCTGTCTGTTGCAGGGGTTGGTCTTTTCGAGCCCGCCGTTGCGGGGGTTTTCCAGCTCTTCATAATATTTTGGCGCGCCTCTGTAGCGGGTGCTTCTCAACTCTCGATTGGTTTTGTCGTGCCGCCGTTGCGGGGGAGTGCCAACTCTCGGTTGTCTTTTTCACGCCGAGTGTCGCGGAGGTAGGTTACTTCGTTTTACCGTTGCGGGTGGTGGCTTCTTCCTGTATGTTTCGGGCGTTGTTTTGATTCCACGGCGGAAGCGGATAAATACTTCCGTCTCCACCATTGCGGAGCATTGGGAGTTCCGAGTTTTTTCCCCACCCGACCACAGTTATCGTTTGCTCGACCCATTATTATTTTTTGCGCTGCGGGTGATGGAGTAGTGAGGATGGTCTGCTGTTGCGGAGAGGGCTGAGCTTTAGTCGCCCGACACAGCTTTCATGTCCGCTCCGATTGAGTCGACCCGTCACACGTGTGGAGTCTTATATATACGGTGGGCGTGTTTTGGTTTTTTTATTGTTATTTTTCGCCCAAGCCGTCGTAATACACCCCGCGCGGTCGACCTCGCGAATTTGGTGGAACCCTGTGCTCGTACCGGTACCTACGTCCAGCTGTCGATTGAAAGCTTCTTCGTTGTCGCCACTTCATTTGTGCATTACTGCCAGGTAGGATCTCTTGCCTCTTTTTGCTTGTATTTTTTAAGGTTTCGTCTGGGGGACTTATGCTGTTGTGGAGTATTGTCAAGATTACGGCCCGTTTTTCTTTTGTCGCCCGCATACGGATTTTTTATAACCGCGGCTAGGGTTGTTGTTTTTATTTCCCCAGTTAGTTTGCACCCGCGTATTATTATTATTTTGGGGTTGGATAGCTTGTGCAATTAGAGGGGGGGGGGTCTGTCCTTTTAAAAGCCCACGTCTTTATTCCCCTCGGCCGTTTTGGTTTCTCTCTGAGCAAATGGAAGAAGATGCAGGTGCAGGCAGCCGTTATGCCACTTGCACCTGGTCTGGTACCTGTAATAATGGGGTTCGTAGATACTTTGATGGGGTTTTCACTGAAAGTTTCATGGTAGATACTCAGCTGGTCATTTCCCCTCTGCGTTTCCTTGTTCTCGAGCCCTAACCTGTGCTTGCGCTACATTGTTCGTCGTTTTCCACCGTGAAACCCTAAGGCCGTGCCGCGGTTATTATTCAAAGTTCTGGGGAAAGCATGAGTAATGGTGCTGGTGGGGTTCCCCTGTGCGAAAATTTGTTTTGGTCTCCCGCGGTTTACAGTCGCAACTATGTAAATCCTTTCCCGCGAGTAACATAAGCTTTTACCGTAGAGCCATGTTTGAATTTGTTTTTTTTGTAGTCATGTGCCCTGCATTTGAGAGTTATGCATTTGAACTGAATATCATTTATTTAAAATGGCATCCTGTGAAATCATGTAATTTTGATAATAGGCCATGGGATGAATAATTCTAATTTTAATTCTGCAGCATTAGGACCTTTTCTCGTTATATTGCAAAAATAGTCTGAGTTTTTGTGCTGATAGTTTCGGATAGTCAGGATGTAGGTTGGTTGTGCATACATGTGAGGGTCTCTTTCTTACTTACACATTGATATAAGATAATATCACAGCTCAAAAGATTGCATGACTAGTTCAAATCCTTCAACTTGAAGAGCCTATATCTGATATCATTATAGTCATATAGACAATGGAGAAAGAATAAGCTGCTTCTTAATATTCACAAACTTGAATTGCTTAATATCATGATGTTTTACATTGCAGGAGGATTTTAAAATGTCCAGAAGACAGAAAAGGAAGGCCCCTGTGGTAGAAGAACAAACAGCAATAGAGGTCGTCTTACCAACTGAGTATATCTATGAGGACACCCAGTGTGTCACGGGGGTTGATCTTGAATACAAGTGGGGAGACATATACAGGCTGATTTCCCATAGGGAAGTCCCAGATATGGGCCTGGAGGAAGAACCAATTTACGCAAATATAGAAAAATCGGCCATTATGAAGGTTGCCACCAGGCCTGAGCTGTTTCCATGCCCTGAAGTGATGAGATGGGTTCTACCACATACCAACCATGGCTCAATGCTTATCTATAATGTTGAAGGTCAGGGCTATGCTGCCTTTAGCCCTGGATATGTGGCCTTAGCTTACCACCTGCCTGAGCCTCAAGTTTGCTTGACCAATGAGTGGTTGGACAATCTCAAGATGGATTTGATAGAAACCATGAGGAGAATGCTATTACTAGGGAATCTATATAGACATAGAGCTACTGAAGATTATGACACAGCCAACCTTAGATCCCCTTACAGGTTCATAGCTCTAATGTTGAATAGGATCTTCGGGAGGGCTAATGGCAGATTATTCCAATTCGAATGGTACCCTTGATTTTCTATGTGGCCACAGAAGGGACCATCTTCAACTAGTCCAGCCTGGTATCTAGTAGTCTATCTTCTTGTATAGCTGCAGCAAAAGGAGGAGTAGAACAGAAAAAATATGAGTTTTATATGAGCTCGATCCTGATTGACTGCATACTATGCCGCCAGCCCTTACCCGAGCTCAAATGTGTTTGGGAAAGGGACAGAATGCCCGTATATGCAGCCTACAAGCTATTGGGGGCTCATCAATACCATAGTTATTATCGAGAAATCTGTGAGCATTTTATCATGCCTCTGCACACTCTTATATTTCGAAAGGAATGTGACTGCATGTCTGAGGAAGCTATGCAGGTAATAGAGGAGTATGGTGATTATTTCTTAACGGAGAACGGGATGTATCTTAGAATGTTTGGTGGGTCAAGGACACCTTATCTGCTGCCCAAGTACGCAACAGATTATATAATCCATAAGGAGGCTGTTAGACAGGTGTTTATTGACGGAGTTGGTCATTTCTTATTTCAGAAAAAGAAAGCTGTCTATCCACCCTTACCATTCAAGTTAGGCAGCTGCAGTTTCGTCAATGTGAAAGAAGCTACAAAATTTATAGAGGAACTAGGGAAGTTCCATTTTGGGGAGATGACTTTTAGGCGAAATGACACTCATGAAAGAATGGCTGAGCATTGTAGCAAGCACAAAATGTTTTATGAATACACCCATCATTTCGACAATGATGAATCCATTTTTAGAAGATCCCCGAACATGACAGCACTCAGTAAGAGGTTCAAACCGAAGCACTCCACCAAGGGTGGAAAAGGATCTGAACAAGAGAAGGCTGAGCAGGCTAAGACTGAAGAAGCAGCCCAAAGGATAAGAGAAGAGGCCCAGAGGCTAGAAGAGGAGGCTACAGAATGGCTCCGGAAAGGAGAAGAAGAAAAGAGGAAAGCTGCCCAGGATGCAGCTGAGCGAGTAAAGGAAACAGCCAGAGAAGCAGAGAAAGCTGCTAAGCGAGCAGCTGAAGAAGCTCAGAGAAAACTGGACGAAGAGCTTCGAAATCAGGAAGCTGAGCAGGCAAAGTTGACACAACAGCAGGCTCCTGGATCGCAAACAGAGCAGAGCCAGGGTGGGGAAATCCCTGAGGTTCAAACCCTTCAAATTCCCACTACCATCACTCCTACAACCCCCACGCTGCAGTTAGTACCCTTTGCACAGAAAAAAGTGGAAGAAGTCCCTGATTTCAGCACAGTATACTATGACAGAGCTACCAAAAGGATTATGAGGAGAACTGAAAGGAAGGTACAGGCTGAAGGAATGACCAGTACAATGATAACAGATAAAGCCATGATGGTCGGGACAGATAAAGATCCAAGGTTTGTCATAAGGGCTGGGAAGGCAGCAATACACACTACGGAGGATAACATAGACCGAATGATGATTGAGATAGAATCATCCAAGAAGACTTCCTCTCAGCTTAAAGACACCCTGAGAAGGGAAAGAGAGGAAGGAAATAGACTGAAAAGAAAATATGAGCATGTGCTTAAAGAAATGGAGGCCACGAAGAGAGAAATCCATGCCATTCAGCAAGAAGCACAGGTGAAATAAACAACACGAGAAGCCCTAGAAAGAGCACAGCAAGAAATCCAGGACTTGAAAAATGAAAAGGAGTAGTTAAAGGAAAAGATAAAAGACCTGGAAGCGCAACATTATATTATCTATGAGTCTAATACTGCATATGTTAAAGGACTAAAAGAGCAACTAGAAGCATCTAAACAACAACAGGTTGATCTGCAGCCAGTTAAAGAACACATCTTGGCTCAGAAAGCTAAGGTGTTGTACCTGAAAACTGCTCTAGAGGAGGAAAGATGTCAGGTCCTCTAGATTGATGGCAGACTGGATGAAATCTTAGACACCGCTTCTTATTTTGTGGACAGGTCGCAAGACATCCTTGAAGTACTGACTTCAAGGATAACCAGGGTGGAGGATGACAAGGAAGTCCCAACTGAGCTAGTAGTCAAGGATAAACAAGCTTTGAAACAGGACCATGACCTGATAGAATTCGCCGTCAACACTGCAGAAGACTTCCAGAAGAATGTCAAGAGAACAAAGGGAGCATGCGCAGAATTCTTCAGGAGAGCCCTGGTCACATACAACCGTTGTCAGGCAGAAGCTGAGCAGAGGCTACACGAGTTCCCAACTCATGATGCATTTGCAGAAATGTTGCAGAAAAGGCAACAAGATGAAGAAGCCAAAGTGCAATGCATCAGAGCTATTGATGAACAAATCCTCAAAAATGAAATAGGCCACACAGCCATTAGTATACAGCTCTTGGAGGAACAGGTACGTTTGAACCCGGCCAGAATTGAGGCCATTCGGAACCATGCTGACAAATTTGAGCTGAACATTCGGTTCCTGGAACCCAACTCGTTTGAAAGTCTCGCTGCTGAAGCAGCAGCGTGGAGAAAGTTCTTGGAGGACCAAGCAGGACCCTCTTCATGAGAAGGACCATTCAACTTTTTTATAATTGAATAATTTGTAAAGGGTTGTAGGAAAATGAAGCGTTGGGATGCCCAAAGGTCACTTTGGGCAGCCCAACCATTTTTGCTTTTTGTATAAAACTAGGAAAGAGAGACAAAGAAGGGGCTTTTTCCCAGTAATCCTGGAGGACCTATTGTAAGAAGAACTACTTCCTTTTGCAATAAAGATTTTAGTTTGCCTATTGGAGAAAGAGCTGTGAAGTTTCCAAATGTTATGCGATGGATGGCAGAAAGATGAACTACTTTATTTTTCAGCTTATGTCCATAAATCGTGAGATTGTTCTAACTCTGTGACCTATGTCTTCTTGGATGGTTTCTGATTTATTTTTGTGGAAAATTCATTCAGAGTAATGCTTGTGTTACATATAACAGTTAGCTATCTGATTGTTAGAAGATATTCTGGTCCATGTGTTGTAAACATAAGTAGCAGCTATCTGTAAGGTGTTTATTATACATGGAGATGATGCATTACTCACTAATAATCATTTTCTGGCTCCCCGGGGATAGATAGTTAGGTGTTTAGATTGTTAGTTGTTTTACTTCCTTGTGGTTTAGATGTTCGAGAACCTAAGACGAGAGGTAAGAACCTGTGCAGCACATTGTGTAGTTCCTGGCATCTTTATCACTCCGCATAGTTAAGATAGGCACATGCATTGCATACATTAAGTCAAAATACAAATTCCGGTGGACCGGGCCGCAACCGGTAAACCCTTGTTGTTACTTTGACCTACGGTAGCCGGACCGTAAACCGGACGGATTCCCTATACCAAACAGTCAGCGGGCTAGTTGGGAACGCTGATTAGGGAGAATCCCTTATTGTTTCCGCCTGCGAATTTCTAGGCCTCAACAGTTTTGGCGCTAGAAGGAGGGCCGCCAGTAAAGGCTGGCCGTGGAATGTGTTTTCCCGAGACTATCCTATCAGCAGATGTTTTAAAAGTGCAGCCTAACTCAAAGTGAAGTTTCCAGTCCTATCCTTGACAGATTGTTTTCTAGTGTTACTCGTTCACCTTTGCTCATGGCTGGTAATCAACCTAACCCTTTGCCAGCATGGAGGGCTAGGTCACCTCTGAACTTAACTCCTCCTTTGCACAACTTGCCTCAAGCCTTTGACAATATTTTGCCTAAGTTTGACCCTGCGAACCACATGGCTGTAGATGATCACCTTCAAAGCTTTTACCTAGCGTTAGAGGGGCTAAGGGCTGGAGAGCACGAAGATGTAGTGTGCAGACTTTTTCCTCATACTTTGAAAGGAGCAGCAGCCTCCTGGTACTTTGGGCTACCTGCAAACTATATTCCTAATTGGGATACCTTTGAGAAGGTTTTCAGGAGTAAATACACAACTCAGAAGATGCATGCATCATTAATGAAAGGTCTTGGTTCGTTGAGGAAGGAAAAGAATGAAAAGGTACGTAGTTTCACGCAAAGATTTTCATTATACTTAAAAAAAATTTCTCAGGTTGACAAGCCCTCAGATAAAGTCTTAATTGAGTACTATACCTCAACCCTAGGTCCCGATTTGGCCATGTTTGCCAAAATGAAAGTCAAGCCAACGCTGGCAGAAACCTATGAAGAGGCTGAGAGAGTAGAGGCTGAAAGTGAGAGTATAGAGGATTATCCTGACTTGCTTGAAGAAAAGACCACTGTAAAAAAATCCTCATTGCTGTCCAAATCTAGAGAAGGCCAACCACATGATTATCATGAGATGATGAAGGTGTTTCAGAAGCTGTCCAACCGAGTTGTAGAGTTGGAGAAAGAAAGGGATATTCAAATAACCATTAAGCCTCCCTGCCCCAGAAAAGAGGATGGCGACCAATGGCAGTTTCCCCCTCCCAACGTGGCATCAATAAACATAACGGAAATAGGGGGGGATGATTTTTGTACCTTTCATCAACTACCCCACTCTGAGAAGAAATGTCCTCAATGGATACATTCAATAACACGGGTGATAAATAAGTTTTTGGACCCAGAGTTGACTAGAGACAGTAGCAGGGAGGTAAAAGAGGAACAGACCATAGAAAAGACAGAGGATGATAGCATTTTTTCATGGAATGGAGTTTCACTGTTTAACATTGAGGAAAATGCTCTCAAATCTCAGCATGCACTTACAATCACAAAAAATGAAAACTTGGCCATTAGGGACCATGATAGAATCTCAAAAGTTCAAGACTTGCCAAAGGAAATAAAGGTGCAAGCTGATGTGGGGGCTAAAGATGACATATCTAAGGATATCACTGGTAAACGGGAAGCTGAGCCGCTCATTGAATTTGCCAAACAAGTGGAAGATAATGAGGGAAGAAAAATTGACAAACTGAATGAAGAATTGCCCCCAACGAACCAACCTATGGAGGAAAAGATTGAATTGATTAAAACAAAGAAAACCAGCGCCCCACCTTTCCTTGTGACTCTTGAGATTTTAAGTCATAAGGTCCATAATTGTTTGGTAGATTCTGGATCGTCCATGAATGTTATCCCTCTGGTAGTTTGCAAAAAAATCAATGGACAGATAAAGCATACTCTTTGGGATGTCACTCAACTTGACAAAACTAGTGTCAAGGTAGTAGGTGAGATGGAGAATGTGATGATTCAATTGTCTACAAATAAAAGGATATTCCATTACATTGACATCATAGTAGCAGACATTCCTGATGGTTATGGGATGATTCTAAACCGAGACTGGACATCAAGGCTTAATGGGTACTTTGCTTCAGATTGGTCTCACCTATGGTTACCTCAAAAAGGTAGCCCAAACTTGATTAAGATTCTAAGAGAACCTTTTATGAAAAACAATGTCACTGAGTTGGGAGAAGGAAACGAATCTGCTGATTCTGTCCTGGGAAACTATCTTACTGAGCTTAAGCTCGAGCATCATTCTTCAAAAGGGGCCAACCCTGTGATGTACACTCAGTCTGAGCTCCTTCAACTCCCTCAGGCTGAAAGAAATGATTGCAGAATTTTAGATATGGGTTCCATCTCAATAACTGTGCAGTTGGACCATGGTTAGACAATTTAGGTCTGAAATCCAGCTCATTCCTAGTTCTTTAAATTTGAAAAATTTTGGGATGGGCGAATTTTGTTTTGATTGTTTTCCTTTGTACATAAATAAATTGTCTGTTGCTAATACTATTGTCTGATTTCAATGCTTTAATGTTTTCTTTCGTTAATTGCTTGTTATGCTGCCATTTTCTTGCGGTTTTGCTAGTTTTCTTTTGTTTGAATAAGAGGCAAACTTTTGGATGCAATGGAAACGTCAGGTTCTGTATTAACTAAAATCCTGAGCAAGAGGACTATGTTTTAAAGTGTAGAATGTCTTCTGGTAAATTGTATTTCTAGATGGCTGTGCATTCATCTGAAGTCTTACTTAATCCCTGTAAATAACTCAGAAGTAAAAAAGGTCTGAAATACTATTTAGAGGCTCCATTCATCTCACATCTTAAATACCCAAGGGGGTGACAGCACTAGACCCTCGGAGAGGAAGCAGAGTGAGACAGTTTATCATATATAAATGATCCCATGCCATGAATTACGAAAAGGGCTAAAAGCTCTTAAGAGTCACTTCTTCCAAAAGAAACAAGACATATTAGAGCAAAGCTCCAAAAAGGCATAAATCTCAAAGCATAAAGTACCAAATGGCCACAAGATCCTCTCCGTCCGTGAATTAAAATATGAAACATATCATTCACACAAAAGGACACTATGGGATAGAGGATCCTGAATTAAAATTCAGTAAGAAAGGCCCGCAGAAGGACTCATATCAAAAGAACTAAAGTTCAGAAAACACAAAAGTACAAAATGGCATGGGAATGAGGAACAAGAGGGTAACGCTGTTCACTTTCTGTCACAATCCTGTGGTGTCGGAGCTGTAACCTCCAAAGGGCAGGTAAAATGAACCTCATTTATTTGTCCTCCAAAGAGTTATTCAGACCTAAAATACTGCTGGTGTTACCTTTTCCCGAAAAGATAGACTTCTACTAAGTGATTTAATGCATGGTTTGGCTGACTTGGACATACATACATCTAAAAGAGTTCGAGTTTATTCAGACAGTCTTAAGCTGGGAAAGAAAATTAATCCAGAGATCTGGGGTTCACCAGGTAGTCGCCAATTATTGCACCTGCAACAATTTCCCAAAATTCTAAAAATTTTGGAACCCTCCTTTACTTCAAGTTAGTTAGTTCTTCTCTTGGTTTCATATTTTTGATTTTAGCTTATGGATTTTGAAGCGCCTTCTCGAAATTTGAGTGCTATCAATTGACTGGTTTCTCATCGTTTAAATGTTAAGGATTTCCATCTTAGATTGAGCTCCTTGTCATTTTGCAAAACCTTTAAACCCTTCGTTTCAAAGTTTTCTTGTATCGGGAGATATTTCATTTGACTGTCCCGCCGTTGCGGGTGTTTTCCAGCTCTTAATTTTCCTTTTCGCGCCGCCGTTGCGGGTGATCCTCATATCCTGAGTTTCTTTTCCGTCCCGCCGTGCGAGTGTTTCCCAAAACTTGATCGTTTATTTTCCGCCCCGTCGATGCGAATGATGTCCGGATCTCAGTTGTCGTTTTGCGCTGTCTGTTGCGGGGGTTGGTCTTTTCGAGCCCGCCGTTGCAGGGGTTTTCCAGCTCTTCATAATCTTTTGGCGCGCCGCTGTAGCGGGTGCTTCTCAACTCTCGATTGGTTTTTTCGTGCTGCCGTTGCGGGGGAGTGCCAACTCTCGGTTGTATTTTTCGCGTCGAGTGTCGCGGAGGTAGGTTACTTCGTTTTACCGTTGCGGGTGGTGGCTTCTTCCTGTATGTTTCAGGCGTTGTTTTGATTCCGCGGCGGAAGTGGATAAATACTTCCATCTCCGCCGTTGCGGAGCATTGGGAGTTCCGAGTTTTCACCCCGCCCGACCACGGTTATCATTCACTCGACCCATTATTATTTTTTGTGCTGCGGGTGATGGAGTAGTGTGGATGGTCTGCTGTTGCGGAGAGCGCTGAGCTTTAGTCGCCCGACACAGCTTTCATGTCCGCTCCGATTGAGTCGACCCGTCACACGTGTGGAGTCTTATATATACGGTGGGCGTGTTTTGGTTTTTTTATTGTTATTTTTCTCCCAAGCCGTCGTAATACGCCCCGCGCGGTCGACCTCACAAATTTGGTGGAACCCTGTGCTCGTACCGGTACCCGCGTCCAGCTGTTGATTGAAAGCTTCTTCATTGTCGCCACTTCATTTGTGCATTACTGCCAGGTAGGATCTCTTGCCTCTTTTTGCTTGTATTTTTTAAGGTTTCGTCTGGGGGACTTATGCTATTGTGGAGTATTGTCAAGATTACGGCCCGTTTTTCTTTTGTCGCCCGCATACGGATTTTTTATAACCGCGGCTAGGGTTGTCGTTTTCATTTCCCCAGTTAGTTTGTAGCCCCGTAATATTATTATTTTGGGGTTGGATAGCTTGTGCGATTAGAGGGGGGGGTCTGTCCTTTTAAAATCCCGCGTATTTATTCCCTTCGGCCGTTTTGGTTTCGCTCTGAGAAAATGGAAGAAGACGCAGGTGCAGGCGGCCATTATGCCGCCTGCACCTGGTCTGGTACCTGTAATAATGGGGTTCATAGATACTTTGATGGGGTTTTCACTGAAAGTTTCATGGTAGATACTCGGGTGGTCATTTCCCCTATGCATTGCCCTGTTCTCGAGCCCTAACCTGTGCTTGCGCTACATTGTTCGTCGTTTTCCACCGTGAAACCCTAAGGCCGTGCCGCGGTTATTATTCAAAGTTCTGGGGAAAGCACGAGTAATGGCGCTGGTGGGGTTCCTCTATGCAAAAATTTGTTTTGGTCTCCCGCGGTTTACAGTCGCAACTATGTAAATCCTTTCTCGCGAGTAACATAAGCTTTTACCGTAGAGCCATGTTTGAATTCGTTTTTTTTGTAGTCATGTGCCCTGCATTTGAGAGTTATGCATTTGAACTGAATATCATTTATTTAAAATGGCGTCCTGTGAAATCATGTAATTTTGATAATAGGCCATGGGATGAACAATTCTAATTTTAATTCCGCAGCATTAGGACCTTTGCTCGTTATATTGCAGAAATAGTCTGAGTTTTTGTGCTGATAGTTTCGGATAGTCAGGATGTAGGTTGGTTGTGCATACATGTGAGGGTCGCTTTCTTACTTACACATTGATATAAGATAATAGCATAGCTCAAAAGATTGCATGACTATTTCAAATCCTTCAACTTGAAGAGCCTATATCTGATATCATTATAGTCATATAGACAATGGAGAAAGAATAAGCTGCTTCTTAATATTCACAAACTTGAATTGCTTAATATCATGATGTTTTACATTGCAGGAGGATTTTAAAATGTCCAGAAGACAGAAAAGGAAGGCCCCTATGGTAGAAGAACAAACAGCAATAGAGGTCGTCTTACCAACTGAGTATATCTATGAGGACACCCAGTGTGTCATGGGGGTTGAACTTGAATACAAGTGGGGAGACATATACAGGCTGATTTCTCGTAGGGAAGTCCCAGATATGGGCCTAGAGGAAGAACCAATTTACGCAAATATAGAAAAATCAGCCATTATGAAGGTTGCCACCAGGCCTGAGCTGTTTCCATGCCCTGAAGTGATGAGATGGATTCTACCACATACCAACCATGGCTCAATGCTTATCTGTAATGTTGAAGGTCAGGGCTATGTTGCCTTTAGCCCTGGATATGTGGCCTTAGCTTACCACCTGCCTGAGCCTCAAGTTTTCTTGACCAATGAGTGGTTGGACAATCTCAGGATGGATTTGATAGAAACCATGAGGAGAATGCTATTACCAAGGAAGCTCTATAGACATAGAGCTACTGAAGATTATGACACAGCCAGCCTTAGAGCCCCTTACAGGTTCATAGCTCTAATGCTTAATAGGATCTTCGGGAGGGCTAATGGCAGATTATTCAAATTCGAATGGGTACCCTTGATTTTCTATGTGGCCACAGAAGGGACCATCTTCAACTGGTCCAGCCTGGTATCTAGTAGTCTATCTTCTTGTATAGCTGCAGCAAAAGGAGGAGTAGAACAGAAAAAATCCGAGTTTTATATGAGCTCAATCCTGATTGACTGCATACTATGCCGCCAGCCCTTCCCTGAGCTCAAATGTGTTTGGGACAGGGACAGAATGCCTGTATATGCAGCCTACAAGCTATTGGGGGCTCATCAATACCATAGTTATTATTATGAAATCTGTGAGCATTTTATCATGCCTCTGCACACTCTTATCTTCTGAAAGGAATGTGACTGCATGTCTGAGGAAGCTATGCAGGTAATAGAGGAGTATGGTGATTATTTCTTGACGGAGAACGTGATGTATCTTAGAATGTTTGGTGGGTCAAGGACACCTTATCTGCTGCCCAAGTACGCAACAGATTATATAATCCATAAGGAGGCTGTTAGACAGGTGTTTATTGACGGAGTTGGTCATTTCTTATTTCAGAAAAAGAAGGCTGTCTATCCACCCTTACCATTCAAGTTAGGCAGCTGCAGTTTCACCAATGTGAAACAAGCTCCAGAATTTATAGAGGAACTAGGGAAGTTCCATTTTGGGGAGATGACTTTTAGGCAAAATGACACTCATGAAAGAATGGCTGAGCATTGCAGAAAGCACAAAGTGTTTTATGAATACACCCATCATTTTGACAATGATGAATCTGTTTTCAGAAGAGCCCCGAACATGATAGCACTCAGTAAGAGGTTCAAACCGAAGCACTCCACCAAGGGTGGAAAAGGATCTGAACAAGAGAAGGCTGAGCAGGCTAAGACTGAAGAAGCAGCCCAAAGGATAAGAGAAGAGGCCCAGAGGCAAGAAGAGGAGCCTGCAGAATGGATCCAAAAAGGAGAAGAAGAAAAGAGGAAAGCTGCCCAGGATGTAGCTGAGCGAGTAAAGGAAATAGCGAGAGAAGCAGAGGAAGCTGGTAAGCAAGCAGCTGAAGAAGATCAAAGAAAACTGGACGAAGAGCTTCGAAATCAGGAAGCTGAGCAGGCAGAGTTGACACAACAGCAGGCTCCTGGATCGCAAACAGAGGAGAGCCAGGGTGGGGAAATCCCTGAGGTTCAAACCCTTCAAATACCCACTACCATCACTCCTACAACCCCCACGCTGCAGTTAGTACCCTTTGCACAGAAAAAAGGGGAAGAAGTCCCTGATTTCAGCACAATATACTATGACAGAGCTACCAAAAGGATTATGAGGAGAACTGAAAGGAAGGTAGAGGCTGAAGGAATGACCAGTACAATGATAACAGATAAAGCCGTGATGGTCAGGATAGATAAAGATCCAAGGTTTGTCATAAGGGCTGGGAAGGCAGCAATACACACTATGGAGGATAACATAGACCGAATGATTATTGAGATAGAATCATCGAAGAAGACTTCCTCTCAGCTTAAAGACACCCTGAGAAGGGAAAGAGAGGAAGGCAATAGACTGAAAAGAAAATATGAGCATGTGCTTAAAGAAATGGAGGCCACGAAGAGTGAAATCCACGCCATTCAGCAAGAAGCACAGGTGAAATAAACAACACGAGAAGCCCTAGAAAGAGCACAGCAAGAAATCCAGGACTTGAAAAATGAAAAGGAGTAGTTAAAGGCAAAGATAAAAGACCTGGAAGCGCAGCATTATATTATCTATGAGTCTAATACTGCATATGTTAAAGGACTAAACGAGAAACTAGAAGTAGCTAAACAACAGCAGGTTGATCTGCAGCCAGTTAAAGAACACATCTTGGCTCAGAAAGCTAAGGTGCTGTACCTGCAAACTGCTCTAGAGGAGGAAAGATGTCAGGTCCTCCAGATTGATAACAGACTGGATGAAATCTTAGACACCGCTTCTTATTTTGTGAACAGGTCACAAGACATCCTTGAAGTACTGACTCTAAGGATAACCAGGGTGGAGGATGAGAAGGAAGTCCCAACTGAGCTAGTAGTCAAGGATAAACAAGCTTTGAAACGGGACCATGACCTGATAGAATTCGCCATCAACACTGCAGAATACTTCCAGAAGAATGTCAAGAGAACAAAGGGAGCATGCGCAGAATTCTTCAGGAGAGCCCTGGTCACATACAACTGTTGTCAGGCAGAAGTTGAGAAAAGGTTACACGAGTTCCCAACTCATGATGCATTTGCAGAAATGTTGCAGAAAAGGCAACAAGATGAAGAAGCCAAAGTGCAATGCATTAGAGATATTGATGAACAAATCCTCAGAAATGAAATAGGCCACATAGCCATTAGTATACATCTCTTGGAGGAACAGGTACGTTTGAACCCGGCCAGAATTGAGGCCATTCGGAACCAAGCTGACAAATTCGAGTTGAACATTCGGTTCCTGGAACCCAACTCGTTTGAAAGTCTCACTGCTGAAGCAACAGCGTGGAGAAAGTTCTTGGAGGACCAAGCGGGACCCTCTTCATGAGAAGGACCATTCAACTTTTGTATAATTTAATAATTTGTAAAGGGTTGTAGGAAAATGAAGCGTTGGGATGCCCAAAGGTCACTTTGGGCAGCCCAACCATTTTTTCTTTTTGTATAAAACTAGGAAAGAGAGACAAAGAAGGGGCTTTTTCCCAGTAATACTGGAGGACCTATTGTAAGAAGAAATACTTCCTTTTGCAATAAAGATTTTAGTTTTCCTATTGGAGAAAGAGCTGTGAAGTTTCCAAATGTTATGCGATGGATGGAAGAAAGATGAACTACTTTATTTTTCAGCTTATGTCCATAAATCGTGAGATCGTTCTAACTCTGTGACCTATGTCTTGTTGGATGGTTTCTGATTTATTTTTGTGGAAAATTCATTCAGAGTAATGCTTGTGTTACATATAACAGTTAGCTATCTGATTGTTAGAAGATATTCTGGTCCATGTGTTGTAAACATAAGTAGCAGCTATCTGTAAGGTGTTTATTATACATGGAGATGATGCATTACTCACTAATAATCATTTTCTGGCTCCCCGGGGATAGATAGTTAGGTGTTTAGATTGTTAGTTGTTTTACTTCCTTGTGGTTTAGATGTTCTAGAACCTAATACGAGAGGTAAGAACCTACGCAGCACATTGTGTAGTTCCTGGCATCTTTATCACTCCGCATAGTTAAGATAGGCACATGCATTGCATACATTAAGTCAAAATACAAATTTCGGTGGACCGGGCCGCAACCGGTAAACCCTTGTTGTTACTTTGACCTACGGTAGCCGGACCGTAAACCGAATGGATTCCCTATACCAAACAGTCAGCGGGATAGTTGGGAACACTGATTGGGGAGAATCCCTTACTGTTGCCGCCTGCGAAATTCCAAGCCTCAACAGGATTACAATCCAATTATTTGTATATTTATACAGTTGTGAGTGAATGTTTGGATAAAAAATCGACCTATCTATAAATAGATTTTACATATATATATATATATATATATATATATATGCTTCCTCGTTATTTACATGTGTCTCAAATGTATCTGTTATGTATATTTTACAAAATATGTGTTATGTTCCAATCTAGAATGTAGTTCGCATATGCATCAGTTATTGTATTTTCATTTCGTGGAATGTGATTAAATGAAATATAATCAAAATTTCTTTAAATTAATCTAACCTCCAAAAATTGACGTAACAATGTAGGGTTTCATGCCTGATAAGATCCATTGAGCTGGGAAACCAAAAGTTGAGAGTCAAGTCTGACCTCTAACTGAGTGATGCCACATGACGAGGCATCCCATAACAACTCAATAACAACCCTTTACTCAGACAAATTATTAGTAGCAGGACCTAAGAAAGTGCCTCCAAAGGCAACTAGTTGTCTCAAGGGTGAATAAATGACCCACATGACTGAAGCCAGGTTGTAAGTATGACGACTAGCACCATCCACAAAACCTATGAATCACTCAGCTGACATCTTTAACAACTAATAGATGGTATAAGAAACACTAACCAGCTAACTATTCTACGTAAAAATACATACAATAAAATACAAGAACAAGCACTAAACCTAGGCATAGTACTTCTTCAGGTAGAGCCCATTTCTAGGCTTAGGTAGTTGATTTCCATCAAAATAAGTTAATTCATATGCTCCTTTCTTCAATACCTTTGCCACAATGTAGGGACCTAACCACCTGGAATTGAATTTTCCTACCCGCAGGGGTTCTTTGTCTTGATCCCAGAGCAAGAAATGCTCCCCTTCATAGAAAATTTTAGGATTAGCAGCTTTTTTATATATGGTTTTAACCCTATTCTTATGAGCTTCATTTTCTGTTAATGCATATATTCGTCTTTCATCTGTATTTTCCAAATGTAGCAAATGTTCTTATAATTATGTGGTGTCAGGGAGTACATGAATGGCTATCTTAAGCGATGGAATTTTGCATTCAACTGAAGTGACTGCTTCCACCCTGTGAACGAGTTGGAAAGGTGAAAAACCTGTGGTAGTCTTGACATTAGTCCGGTATCCCCAAAGTGAAAAATATAGCATAATGTGCCATTTTGAATGGGCTGCGTTGATGGTACACTTGAGAATGGTCTTCAAGGTCTTATTGATTGCCTCTACTTGACCATTCGCTTGTGGGTAGAAGGAATATTAGTGATCTTGCTTGAACCCTAGCATAGTAGTCCGTTCGATTATCATGTTATTCTGAATTTTACTTCCATGGTCAGTGACAATCTCCTTTGGAATACCGAAGCGAGTAATGATCTGGTTAAACACAAAGTAATTTTTTGTTTCATCGTCAGCTTTGAAGGTAGGAATTTCCTCTACCCACTTAGTGAAATAATCAACAATGACAATGATATATTTGTGCCCCCCAGCTGAAACTGGGTTTCATGTCACGTAATCCACCCCCAACTTAGTGAAGGGGACCACCACAATGACGGGAAACAATGGAGCAGGATGTGACCGCATTTTTCTGGTGTAGAGGTGACAAGGATGACAGTGCTTCATAGCCTTCACACAACATTTAAAGATTGTGGGCCAGAAAAATTTGGCATGCAAAATATTATGGGCCATTGCTAACCCATATAAATGACCCCCACACGCTCCTCTATGGGAATCATTTAGGACACGCTCATCCTCCTCGTGGGTGAGGCACCGATGAAAAATAAAATATACCCCTATACAGTACAAAGTATCCCCAATGATAAGGTAGTTTTTCACATGTATACGCAGTTTACATCGCTCTTCCCTCGATAAGGATGCAAGACACTTCAAAGTCTGGAGATATATAAGTATATCTCTGTATCAAGGATCAGAGGGGGAAACCAGAAAGATGTACTCATATGGGAATGAGTCCTCTTCAACCACTACATTGTCTTCTGAAGGAAATTCTACAATAAGCTCTGCAAAAACTAAGGACTTTTTATATTTGGCAGACTGAAAATCCAAGTCAAACTATTGGAGATTGGATATCCATTTATTGAATTTTCCCCCGATTATGTGTCAAGACAAAACATACTGAAAAGGATTAATATCCACCACCACTATAGTGGTCCTCAGTGGAGCTTGTCATCCTCCTAAACCAATACCACCCCCATGGTCAAGTCTGTAGCAACTAGATACAATATAAAGTCTTTAGAGTAATCTGGTGGACGTAACAAAGGAGCCGACAAAAATTATTTTTTCAATGCCTCGAAAGCATGTTGTGCGGTTTCATCCCGAAGAAAAGGAGTGTCCTATTTTAGCAGGTGCATGAAACCCTTAGTAATCTTTGCATAGTTGACGATAAAAAGTCGAAGGAAATTAGATTTTCCTTGCAAGCTCTGAACTTTCCTGATAGAACGAGGAGGAGGCAAATTTACAATGGCCTCTACTTTCAAAGGATCCACCTGGATACCTTTGTTTGACACTATGAACCTGAGTAGTCGTCCTGACTCAACGCAAAAAAAAACACTTGTGGGGATTCAAGCGTATTTTTTAATGTCTATATCGTTCAAAAATTAGGTGAAGGTGATCTGGATGATTGATCCTATTATGAGAATGAGTAGGTAGATCATCTAGGTATGGCTCAACAATGTTCTTAATGTCATGGAAGGAAAAATTCATTTCCTGATGAAAGGTATCCCCTGCATTTTCCAAACCAAAGGGAATTTTCTTGTATGCAAACATACCCCATGGAAAAATAAATGTCATTTTCTGTTGGTCTTCTGGTTTGATTTGGATTTGATTGTATCTGGAAAAACCGTCCATAAATGAAAAAACACCCGCACAAGCATCAATGATTTGATCTATAAGGGGTGTGGTTTAATTGTAATTGGTACATGCTTTATTTAAATTATGAAATTCAGTGCATAGACATATTGTATCTTGTTACTTATCAATAGGAAGAGGATTGGATACCCATTCCATCAGACCAATCAAGTAGAAAAACCCATATTTCAGCAATTTTTCCACTTCAGCCTTAACGGCTGCCGCTTTACGTAGATGAATAGGTCTAAGATTTTTTTGAACCGGTTTAGTGTTAGGATAGGTTCATATTTCATGTTCAACAATCGATGGATCAATTCTTGGAATCTCCTCATATGACCAAGAAAACACGTCACAAAATTCCTTAAATAAGGAAGTATATATGGCAATCTCCTCCAGAGAGCAGTTTGCACCAATATGCACATTTTCGATGACATCATATTTTACATAGATGTTTATGGGAATGGTAACAGATATATTTACCATATTCCCCTCAGCAAATATTCCCTCCTTAGGTAAAGGATTAATCGGTACATCCACATATTCTGCTAGTCTCACATGGAACTCTTGTTTTTACTTTCTACTCATCTCAGGAAGGAAGTAGGAACTATGGTGAATATCTTCAAAGTTCTTATCTCTCCCACTCATGGCTTCAAAAATGGCTTCATATGAAGGAAAAACCATGTCTAAGCAGTCATATGAATATAAATATTTATCTACCCAAGCGGGAAGGTAAGCTTCTTCTGAATCCTATGAGACTGTAGAAGGAGTCGTGATAGAATCAGCAGTGGTGTCTACAATAACTTGATAAGACACTTCCACTACAGATAATGGCACCTGAGGTTCCTAATGGGAAGGAAGGACCCAAGGACCAGTTCTATAGACAATCGTCATGATAGACTTCCCTACACTCGTAGAACCTAGATAATTTATCGGGGCTGGGATATCAAATGTTCCCATTAACAATGAATACATTCTATCCCCCAAGCTCTCTTTAGACGGTTTAACCTGATAAACTAAAGGTACAGTGGACTCATTAGTTTCCAAACAACCTGTCACATACCCCAATTTTGTAAAATAATGTTATTTGTTTTAATTTGATTCCTAAGACATTATGTTAAGTTTAATGCTAAGTAGAAACTCATGAATCAGCAGAGTCAAAAGATGTGGAATGTAATTATGAATATTTTATTATTAATAAATAAAAAATGGAGACAACAGCTTGGGAGAGCTGTTAATAAGAGTGTTACTAGTCAAACTGGTGGAAGGAACTAGGTGGAGAGAAAAAGACAAGTGGCAGTATCCTCAAACACTTCCTATGTTGCAGGTGGCAACTTCCCTACATTTGGGGTCATGATCCCCCAAGAAAGTCGGATCAGAGCAGGTGGCTCAATTAATGACAACCAACCCAAAAAGACCTAGGCAATATTTTAAAAGTACCCAATGTAGAGAGCTGAGGCTGCTCATATATTTTCCAGGATAAGAATCATTCAGGAGGGATGCACTTCAAGGAATTCATTGGGGAAAAGGGAAAACTGTAAGGAAGGTGTTTTGAGAGAAAAACTGCAATAACTTGGTCTGATACAACTTGCTAGCTAAGAGAAATTGACTGATAAGTTCAGGACTGGTATTGAGTCTCAGGACTAGTACTTTATTATTTGCTACACCTAGTTCCAGCCAGGGAGACCAGAGCAAGATAGAGGGTCCTTAGGAATCACTGTTTGAGCGCTCTCCAGGAGTTGGTAGGGAGGAACGTCCTCCCATTACTGTTGTCGACCAAGCTCTAAGAATAGGTTCTGTTATTATTTAATTTCTGTGTTATTATCTGTGTATGATTGAATGATGCATTTTCAGTTTATCATGTAGAAACTTAGAGGATATGATAACTCAATTTGTTTAGTAAATAAATTATGCTTAATGAGAAACAAACCCTACCTGTGTTTTTCCTCATCTGGAGTGATCCAGATCGTACTCCAGCACAGGTGGTGAAATTATATAAAGAAAGTATGATGCAATTATAGAATAAAATGTTAGTTTGATTAAGAGAAGGTTTAATTTTATTTTACTATCAGAAGAAATAACATTCTGTACATGGAGAAGGATTAGAGTTAGACCTAGACTATGAATGATAGATTTTATAAACGAAGAAAGAAGCTATATCTTTTTACTGACAGGAGTATGTTTGGTAGATGAAACAGTTTCTTTTATAGTATTCACTTTCGAAACCTTTTTATCTACTTGAAACAAAGGAAGAGAATATATAAAAGTTAAATTATGTAGTGTCAGGTTATTCTAGAATGCCATTCATCTCTATAGGTTATTTATTTTCTGTATAGAATAAATAATTACTGTATTCTTCTTTTATAACATTCAAACTGTGAGTGAGGATAGATCATTTTTTTAGATTTATTTCTAAAGCTAAAACCAATAGGTGTAAGATTTTTAATTACACTATAATACAAACAACTTCTTCATTTTATCTAACTGAACTTAAATATAGCTACCAACCTATCTTTTAGAAACTTAAACAAATACTATCATATAGTTTACAGGTCAGAACATAGATAGTATTATTCTTTATTTTATATTATAAATACTAGTATTATAACCTAAATAGAATAATACAAAATATTGAAGGGACCTCTTTTAAAATATTTAGTACAGATGGTATAAGAATAAAACGACAAAACACTTTCTTATTTTATATCTATAAATAAACTAAATACATAGATAATGTGTATAATTATAAAACAGTATTTGTTGTAGGTAAAACAGCACACATATCTCAATATAATAAATATTAATTAAATATAAATTACTTACCTTAAAAGATGTAACTATCAGTTACACAAATACACTGCAAGAACCTTAAATTACTTATATTCGAAAGGTTAACAAGTATAAAACAATATTTAAAAACTTTATTAGAATAGAGTAATTAAATACTATAAAAACAATGTACAGATACCCTAGCAAGTAATATTTAAATAATATTACAGGGTAAGAATCAAATGCATTAACGCGTAGGAAATAAACCAACAGAGTAATATCATGCTCGATTTACCGAGCTCAACCAATCATTACACATTATAAATAACAATCAAAAAATTTACAGTAGTGCATCAAAAATTAAAGATAATTTAAAGAACTGTAAATAATTTTTTTATATTTCCAAGTTAAGGTAAAAACCCTACTACTTCAAAATATACAACAGAGATATAAAACAAAGAGTTTGAAGCTCTTCTAAAGCCCCCGGCTTCCAACAAAACTAACAGCGTATGGCTTAAACAGCCCTTCCTTTCATTTAAATATATTTACACAGTAACTGAACAAAACCAAAATCACAGTCATGGTCTAAGCCGGAGAACCCCGCTTAAAGCAAGGGTTTCAACATCCATTAAAACAGCGAACCCATTAACCAGGTAAACCAAAAACTGCAAAGGTTTTACAGGCCATGGCGACCAAACCGTAAAAGTCCCATAACGGAACGGACAAGGTAGAACTTCCATGGAGAGTCTAAGCCTTACCCATGAGCAACACTTGTTCTAGCCCTGCACCAACCACGTCGGAGGACAGGTCGACACCTGTGTGACAACAAACAATAAAATTGTTAAGATTTTATTGTGTATAAGCTAAAACACTTTAAAACGAGAAACGAAATTAATGTATGTGCTTCTTACCTTAAAAATTTATGGAAACATCACCACCTACGACTAGCAACGCAGCTACCAATGCGAGGAGGAGACAGACCTTCATCTGCCACCAAAGAAATGGAATTAACCCATGCAGCAGTGACCAACGAAGGCCAAAAGGTGGAGCAACAAGCACGTAGGTTTAAACACTGAGGCCATGAACTTTCTAACCCTATAAACCACTCTGTAGCAAAAACCCTAAGACCAAAGCACAACACGAGTGGTGAAGCCACGACGCTCACTACTGAACCGTCGAGGAATAAGACACTTGCAGACTGGAAGTTAATGAATGGAGTGAGCAATGAAGAATAAACTCTGAAGGAAAACAAACAACCCGGTTCCAACAGCAAGTAAAAGCTTACGACTCTTCTCCATTGAACAGGCAGGGCGATCTCAGACCATACAGGAACAAGGAAGCCAAGCCAAGAGACTATCAGCGACTTGTTGCAGAGCGACGGGACGGGAAGATTAAAATAGTAGCAGAGCGGTCGGAGGCCGAAAAAAATGGAGGAATAATGATTTTAGGGTTCAACAGTGCCTTATATTCATGTAACACTTGGTTGGAATGATGCCATGTTAGTCAATCAAATAATTTGCATGCTGTGGGTATAAGTATATAGTCCCAACGAACATTCCTCCACGAGTTTTAATACCAATCATTTTTTACTGTTTTCAAAGGTTCCACTATGATCCTCAGCTCGAAGTCAACCTATTATACACGGTGCATAAAAACAAAAGAATCATTACCATATAAACTTTGCTATTAAGCTTACCAACGGCGTGGAGAAAATACGACCCATCAATATACAATATGGTATGCATTTACTCAAACAGTTATAACCTGGATAAGAGTAAAGCCTTGTATATGGTATAAAAGGAATTAATAACGTTTAATTGGTGAGAATATTGCTTCAACAAATGTTCATTTAACCAATTAAATTATAACATGGTAAGGGTAGAAACATTCCATAACTTAGCACATTATGTAAGTGAAGGAGGCATTAAGTACAAGATTATAGAACTATAATTTAAAGATAAACCATAAACATTTCATGGGTGAGGTCTAACTTATGACCCCTTTGTTTATAACAAACATGGCATTCATTCTTGAACCAACTATAACTTTTACCTAAAAGGTATACTATTTGTTGTTATAAAGGAGGTTTATAGAATCAATCTATGATGAATACCCTTCTGTTAAGGTTAATCTCAAATGCCTTGATTGTATAATTATTAAACTAGTAAAGTTTGTAATTGAGCATAGTAAGTTTTAAAATGTTAAAGAGCTTGGCATTGAACTTTTAATGGTGTATTAGCCTTAAATAGATAATAGTTTTCCAAGAAAATTATGTGCAAAGAAATTCAAATCATCAATACTAATGTAATCCTTTTCAAAAGAAGCATGTAATAAAGTTGTAAACCCTTTAAACTTCAAAGCTTTGGAAGTGGGAATAGTGGTACATAAACTTTGTATCAAGGTACATTATGTTATTATCACAAGCAGTAACCAAATCCATCATGACGTAAATGGTACTTGTGCACAATTTAAGTTAGACCCTTGACATAATAACTCTATCATTCTTAGTCTGCTTGCAAAGAAAGATTTAAGGAATTTTTACACATAACGACTCTGATATACATCGAAGAGTTGAGTATGCAATAAGAACTATAAATTACATCTACTAGAAAGAAAGTAGCGGTCGCCAATACTGATAGGACTAAATCTCATTTCCTTGGTGTCTTAAAAGGAATGATGATTTAATGGTTTTAACTCATAAAGCACTTGAAATTGAATAGCATTTATATTCTTTTACTGAGCTAGTATTTTTGTGACGAACATATATCTGAATGCTTTAGGATTATTGACAAGCAGCACCCGAACTTCTTACCTGTAAGTCTGTAATAGCAGGTAAAATTATGCGTTAGCTCAAAGCTAAGTGTAACACCCCGGTTTTTGACCCCGTTGCATTAGAAGTATATGATGTATATATTGTAAGTGATCATGGTGTGGAGCTAAAGGCCAAGGCCCCACCATTGATCGGTTATGCTATGTTTTGGATTTAAACTTGTCGTCGATGGTATATCGGGGCATGCGGCATATATTATGGTTATCATCATGTAAATATGAATCTATAATTAATTAAAATGAACACAACCAGCTATGGTCGCGGCAACTAAATCGAAAGGGGCATGATTTTCACAAGGATAAGGATGTGGGGGAATTGTCAAACCTTGGGTCAATGAGGGAAAATACCCATGTGTCTTCTTCCCTTGTTTTTATTGCAACCACTTTCATTAATAACTGCTCCCAGTTAGTTGAGGCAGTTATGGCTGGGAGTGGAGTGTGGCAGGACTGTCAGTCCATTCCCACACCCACACTCCAGCAGCGGATTGAACCTCATGTTGGGGGGAAATAATGACCACAAGGCATTCTCTTCACTCACGCAGACATTCTTTCCCACACGCCTGTGCAGAACACTCACGCACTCCAACTCCCAGCCCTCCATTGTCTGTTCATTCATGCACAAGTGGAGCTGTTCATCTTCACGCATGAACCATTTTCCTGTTCATCATTCTCTCACACACAGGAATTTCAGGGTTTTCCCACGTCAATCTTTTCCCTGTGGAGTCGCGGATGCTATGGCTGTATCCTTTTCCCATGGACTGATTTGTGGGTCCTGCATTGTGGTTGTCATTCATGCACTTCCGATTTCGCGTCTTCTGTGTTGCTGCTCATCTCACGCATAGATTGAGAGTCGGTATTTCTCTCTTCCTCTGCATGGTATTTATGCGTTTTCTCAGTGATTCTGTTGCCTAGGACAGGCTGTGTTCCCCACGTTTGTTGTGAGCTGTGATCACTGATACAATTCAGGACTGTTATTTTCCCACGTTGTTGGCTGTGTTGCCGTGGTCTTCCTTACATTTTTGGGACTGTTGTAATTTCTCCTGAGAGTCATTTTGGCCACGATAGGGCCAAGAATGACTCAGAAAATTTCTTCCCTGTCTTAAGCTGTAAACAACTGATCGATTTCCTGAGTGAAATGGTTCCTCTTCGGACTATGTTGGGAGAAGGGATGGGGACTTCGTTTGCTTGATAAACCTGGGGGCTGGAAACCACACAGACAAAGCTAGAGAGTTGTCCTTCTTCTCCATCACCCTTGAATAGCACTGGAATGGAATGCAGGGCCTAAGGGACTGTGTAGCAGAGAAGGGACCGATTCCTTGTGTTGGGTGTGTGTGGATGTCTTAGAGGTCAGTCTAGCTCTGGTGTAGGTCTTCCTAGCTCTGTAATGAGCTCACCAGCTTAGCATTGAGCCTTTCCCAACTCCTTGATGGCCTAATAAACCCAACTTTGTTTGCTTGGCTGTGTGTTTGTATATCCTTGGCTATGTGTAATCCTGCTAGTTCCCTTATTCCTTGGAGAATCATGCCCAGCTCGGGGGTGGAAGCATTGCTGAGAGATTAAGGAGCATGCTAGCCTATGGTTGGGTGGAACGTTGCAGCGATGTAGCTGGTTACGGAACGAGTTCATCATAAGATAAGTGATCTTGTCCATTTTTACTTCTGCAACTATATTTTCTATTAATGAAAATGACGAACATGTTAAATGAATGCTTGAAGGAATGCACGTTAATTCCATTGTGCAAGACATATAATTGTAGCTGTGAATGTTGAATAATTGCATCTGTGCATGATAAATATTTGTGTGTGCATATTCTAGTTCAAAGTCTCGTTTAAGCATTATGTTTCAGCAATTTTTATGCATGTACATGTTCATGGGTGGTTAGCCCGGGTGGTCAAAGCTTGGGTCGCATCTCCTTTGCCAGTCGGAGGCATGGGGACGTGACACTAAGTAAGCCCCCAGATCACCAAGATAGTTCCACCTTGTGGTCGCAAAGAAAAACAAGCTATTAAACTGAAAAATAATTATGCTATAAGAAAGACATAATCAACTAAATAATTCAGTTTACAAAATTAGTAACATATAACTAATTAAAACAATTAGTTGACTGCATTAATGAAAATTATCTGTATTTTCAAAAAAATTAAATTTTTCTGAAATTATGGGGTTTTGACATGTGGTATCAGAGCACAAGGTTCAAACACTAGGCCTTGATGCAGCCCAACTAACTTTTGTAGAATAGTAAAATTAAAATAATATGCTAACATATATTTTGTTTTATGTTAAGAACATAAAATTTCCTTTTTCTGAAGTTTAACAGGCAGGTATGGAAAAGTTAGGAGAGTATGCACAGGAGGAGTCTCCAGATACAGCAACAAGAAAATTGCCCAGAGAACCATGTTAGAAGAGGTGACTGCCAACTCCTCAGAGTTGTTGCATACTGTAAACGATTTGAAGACTGAAATGGAATCAGTCAAGAGGGAGAATGAGAGGATTTTGAAGGCTCAGGAAGAATTGAACCAAATTTTAATAGAAAAGTTCCAAACTGAAGGAAGGAGCAGAAGATCAGAATATAAGGATGTCAGTCATCAAAGAAAATCCAAAAAGATGAAGCTGGCAAAAACTAAAAGTAGTTCATCATCTGAAGGGTTCGGTGAACGACAAAGTTATCATACTACTAGTGATAGTAGTGAAGATGATTTGTATGACAGAAAGAAGAAATACAAACCATATGAGGAAATTTCAGGGGAGTTTAAAAAGATAAATCCCCCAACTTTTAATGGAGAGACAGAGAAGGGGGAGGAAGTAGAGTCCTAGTTATCCGGGATGAAGAAGTATTTTCATATATACAATTATTCTAATCAGGTAAATGCAAGGATGGAAATATATAATCTCTCTGGAAAAGCTAATATATGGTGGCAAGAACTGAAGAGAGTCAAGGGTATAAGAGAGAAGGAAGTTAACTGGAGTACCTTTAAAAGGTATTTCAAGAAGAAATTTTTGTCTGAGCAGTATTACGAAGAAAGAGCTAAAGAGTTTTATGAATTGAAGTTAGGTTCAATGACCATGAAGGATTTGAACAGCAAATTCTTAAGTTTACTTAGGTATGTACCCTACCTAGTAGACAAGAAACTGAAAGTACATTGATTTCTTAGCTATATACCATATCATATCAAAGACAGAATTGAATATGATAACTCGAAGACTTTGGAGGAAGCCATGAGGAAGGCTAATTTTTGTTTTGAACAGAACTGGAAGAAAGAAGGCTTAGCCAACTGGAAGGCTAAGAAAAATAACAATCAACCTAAGTTTAAGAAGAAGGAATTTGTACCTCATAGGAATTTCAAGAATAATAAGACCAAAAATTATTCTAACAACAAGAATTTCTAGGGAAATAGGAATGGTACTTCCAATAATTCGAATAATTTTAAGGGCAAGGAAGCTGCAAATAACCATGGAAATTTTACCAAGAGTTTTGAACGTAAGGAGTATGTTAAGTGCTGGGAATGTAATGGCCCGCACTATGCCTCGGTCTATCCAAACCAAAAAAAGTCAGTCAGTAATATTCATACTATACAGGAGGAGATGACCATTGGGGAACTAGCGAGGAGCATGCCCAGAATTAACGCATCTTTGAAGAACCACCAAGCTGATTATCAGACTTCCATGGTGGAAGTAGAAGGTATGATTAATCAAACCCCTGTAACCATTTTAATCGATCCAGGAGCTACTCTCAGTTATATTGCACCTCAGATAGTGGAAAAATGTAAGTTTTCTGTCGATAAGTTTGAAAATTCTTAGTTAGTGCAATTAGCCACTGGGGCAAAAAGAAAAGTAACCTGTTTTGTGAAAGAATGTGCTTTACTTATGGATGAATTAAAAAATACAGTTAAGCTTAATGTTTTGTCACTTGGCTCATATGATTTATTGATTGGCATGGATTGGTTAGAATAGCATAGGGTAGTTTTAAATTGTTACGATAAAACTTTCACGTGCTTAAATAGTGATGAACAACCAGTAAAGGTTAAGGGTATTCCTAGAAAAACTATAATAAGGCAGATTTCTACTTTACAACTTAAAAGAGCTGTTAGAAAAGGATGTAAAGCCTATGCAGTAACTATTACAGATGAGGAAGGTAAAAATGAAACAGATAAGTTAAATATAGAAAATATTCCTATTTTAAAAGAGTATACTGATGTATTCCCAGAATAAATTCCAGGATTACCTCCAAGGAGGGAATTGGATTTCACCATTGGGCTGGTACCGGGTGCGGTGCCTAGCTCAAAAGCTCCTTATCGAATGAACATTTTAGAACTTAATGAGCTAAAATCACAACTAAAAGAGTTAATAGATAAGAAGTACATTCGACTGAGTGTGTCTCCTTGGAGAGCACCGGTCATCTTTGTTAAAAAGAAAGACGGAACCATGCGTTATGCATAGACTACCGTCAGCTAAACAAGATGACTATTAAAAATAGATATCCGTTGCCCCACATAGATGATCTGTTCGATCAACTACATGGAGCCATGGTGTTTTCAAAGATAGATTTGAGGTTAGGATATCATCAAGCAAGAATTAAAGATGAAGATATCTTCAAGACAGCCTTTAGAACAAGGTATGGACACTACGAGTTTGTCGTAATGCCATTTGGGCTTACCAACACCCTAGATGTTTTTATGTGCTTAATGAATAATATAATGCATAAGTATTTAGATAAGTTTGTGGTCGTGTTTATCGACGGCATCTTAATTTACTTTAAAATGGAAGAAGAACATAAAGAACACCTAAAAATAGTTTTACAAGAGTTGCAAGAATAACAACTCTTCGCAAAATTTAGTAAGTGTGACTTCTTTAAGGATGAAATCCAGTACTTAGGTCATGTAGTGACTAAGGAAGGAATTTCAGTCGATCTTGAAAAGATTCGGGAAATCGAAGATTGGCCGGTTCCTAAATATGTAACAGATGTTAGGTCGTTCATGGGAATTACTGGTTATTACCAGAGATTCATTGAAGGCTTTTCAAGAATAGCAAATCCGATCACTTCCTTGCAAAATAAAGGCAAGAAATTTGATTGGAACTCAAAATGTGAAGAAAGTTTTAAGAAATTAAAAACCTTATTGACTAGTGCACCTATTCTAAGAATAGCAGATCCTAATAAGAACTTCGTAGTATGCACTGATGCTTGTAATGATGGCTTAGGTGGTGTTCTAACTCAAGATGGGCATGTCATTGCCTATGAGTCTAGAAAGTTAAAAATTCATGAAAAGAATTACGCAACTTATGATCTAGAACTTGTGGTTATTATACACGCCTTAAAAATGTGGCGACATCATTTAATAGGAAGAAAATTTATTCTAATGACTGATAATAAAGGACTGAAATATCTTCTAGATCAGCCTAATTTAAACGCTAGACAAGCAAGGTGGTTAGCCTTCTTAAGTGAATGTCATTTCAAAATCCAGCACATAAAGGGTAAGAAAAATAAGGTGGCTGATGCATTAAGCAGAAATGCAAAGGTGAACTTTACAGCAGCAATCAGCACTTATGCTTCTGATTTAAATGAACAGCTTAAAGAAGGGGTAAAACAAAATGAAATTTATCAGAAATTGCAAATTACAGCTAAAGAATAACCTACAAAAAGCTTAATAAAAGGTTATAGTTTAAATAAAGATGAATTTTTATTATTTAAAGATAAACTGTATGTACCTAATGTGCCTAAGGTTAAGTTATTAATTCTGGATGAAGTCCATAAAATACCATATTCAGGACACCCAGGTTATCAAAATACTGTAACCATGCTAAGAAAAGAATATTTTTGGCCAAACATGAAATCTGAGGTAGCTGAATACATTGCAAGGTGTTTAGAAAGTCAACAGGTGAAAACCGAACACCAACACCCAGCTGGTTTGCTACAACCTCTACCTATTCCTAGCTATAAATGGGAAGTGATTAGCTTAGAGTTTATTACTGGACTGCCCAGAAATCAGAATCAAAATGACTCTATTATGGTGGTGGTTGACAAGTTAAGCAAGGCAGCGCATTTTATTTCTGTTAAAACTACTTACAAGGCTGTCAATATAGCTGATATCTTCTTAAAGCAGATTTTTCGGTTACATGGAGTACTGAAAGTTATAATCTCAGACAGAGATCCTAAATTTACAGGAAATTTTTGGAAGTCCTTGTTTAAGGGATTAAATAAAACATTGAATTTCAGTACCTCCTTCCATCCTCAAACAGATGGACAGACTCAAAGAGTGAATTAGGTGCTGTAGGATTTATTGAGGATGTATGTGAAAGATCAACCAGGTAAGTGGGAACATTATTTACATCTAGCAGAGTTTGCATATAATAATAACTATCAGTCATCAGCTAAATTTAGTCCATTTGAAATTTTATATGGATGTAAATGCAACACTCCAATCTCTTGGACTAATCCAGTAGATAGATTGGTGTTAGGACCAAAATTGTTGAAGGAAATGGAGGAAATTGTGAAACAAGTGCAGGAAAACTTGAAGGTGGCACAGGATCGGCAAAAGAGTCAAGAAGACTTGAAAAGAACTCCAAAGGATTTCTAGGTAAGTGAACATGTGTTCATCAAGGTAAGGCCAAAGAAAATCTCTCTAAGACTGGGGAGTTGTGCAAATCTAGCACCACGTTACTGTGGTCCATTCGAAATTTTGTCTAGGATTGGTCAAGTTGCTTATCAGCTAGCATTACCACCTAACTTGAAAGTACATAATATTTTTCATATCTCTGTTTTAAATAAATATGTTCATGATGCTACTCATGTGGTTGATTGGAATGTTGTACAGGTGGAACCAGAAGGAGAAATTCTGGTGGAACCGGACTGTATCCTCGATAGGAGGGAAATTACATTGCGGAACCGCACCATTGGACAGGTGAAGGTGCAATGGAAGAACCTTATTCCTGAAGAGGCCACCTAGGAACTGGAAAGTAAGATGCGGGAAGCATACCCAAATCTGTTCCAGGGGACTGCAGAGGATGAAGAATAAGTAACATTGAGGACGATGTTACATTTTAAGGGGGTGTGTATGTCACATACCCCAATTTTGTAAAATAATGTTATTTTATTTAATTTGATTCCTAAGACATTATGTTAAGTTTAATGCTAAGTAGAAACTGATGACTCAACAGAGTCAAAAGATGTGGAATGTAATTCTGAATATTTTATTATTAATAAATAAAAATTGGAGACAACAGCTTGGGAGAGCTGTTAATAAGAGTGTTACTGGTCAAACTAGTGGAAGGAACTAGGTGGAGGGAAAAATACAAGTGGAAGCATCCTCAAACACTTCCTATGTTGTAGGTGGAAACTTCCCTACATTTGGGGTCATGATCCCCCAAGAAAGTGGGATCAGAGCACGTGGCTCAATTAAAGACAACCAACCCAAAAAGACCTAGGCAATCTTTTAAAAGTACCCAATGTAGAGAGCTAAGGCTGCTCAGATATTTTCCAGGAGAAGAATCATTCAGGAGGAATGCACTTCAAGGTATTCATTGGGGAAAAGGGAAAAATGTAAGGAAGGTGTTTTGATAGAAAAACTGCAGTAACTTGGTCTGATACAGCTTGCTAGATGAGAGAAATTGACTGATAAGTTCAGGACTAGTATTGAGTCTCAGGACTAGTACTTTATTATTTGTTGCACCTAGTTCCAGCTAGGGAGACCAGAGCAAGATCGAGGGTCCTTAGGAATCACTGTTTGAGCGCTCTCCAGGAGTTGGTAGGGAGGAACGTCCTCCCATTACTGTTGTCGACCAAGCTCTAAGAATAGGTTTTGTTATTATTTAATTTCTGTGTTATTATCTGTGTATGATTGAATGATGCATTTTCAGTTTATCATGTAGAAACTTAGAGGATATGATAACTCAATTTGTTTAGTAAATAAATTATGCTTAATGAGAAACAAACCCTACCTGTGTTTTTCCTCATCTGGAGTGATCCAGATCGTACTCCAGCATAGGTGGTGAAATTATATAAAGAAAGTATGATGCAATTATAGAATAAAATGTTAGTTTGATTAAGAGAAGGTTTAATTTTATTTTACTATCAGAATAAATAGCATTTTGTACATGGAGAAGGATTAGAGTTAGACCTAGACTATGCATGATAGATTTTAGAAACGAAGAAAGAAGCTATATCTTTTTACTGACAGGAGTATGTTTGGTAGATGAAACAATTTCTTTTACAGTATTCACTTTCGAAACTTTTTTATCTACTTGAAACAAAGGAAGAGAATATATAAAAGTTAAATTATGTAGTGTCGGGTTATTCTAGAATGACATTCATCTCTATAGGTTATTTATTTTCTGTATAGAATAAATAATTACTATATTCTTCTTTTATAACATTCAAACTGTGAGTGAGGATAGACCATTTTTTTAGATTTATTTCTAAAGCTAAAACTAATAGGTGTAAGATTTTTAATTACACTGTAATACAAACAACTTCTTCATTTTATCTAACTGAACTTAAATATAGCTACCAACCTATCTTTTAGAAACTTAAACAAATACTATCATATAGTTTACAGGTCAGAACATAGATAGTATTATTCTTTCTTTTATATTATAAATACTAGTATTATAACCTAAATAGAATAATACAGAATACTGAAGGGACCTCTTTTAAAATATTTAGTATAGATGGTATAAGAATAAAACGACAAAACACTTTCTTATTTTATATCTATAAATAAACTAAATACATAGATAATGTGTATAATTATAAAAGAGTATTTGTTGTAGGTAAAACAACACACATATCTCAATATAATAAATATTAATTAAATATAAATTACTTACCTTAAAATATGTAACTATCAGTTACACAAATACACTGCAAGAACATTAAATTACTTATATTCGAAAAGTTAACAAGTATAAAACAATATTTAAAAACTTTATTAGAATAGAGTAATTAAATACTATAAAAGAAATGGACAGATACCCTAGCAAGTAATATTTAAATAATATTACAGGGTAAGAATCAAATGCATTAACGCGCAAGAAATAAACCAACAGAGTAATATCATGCTCGATTTACCGAGCTCAACCAATCATTACACATTATAAATAACAATCAAACAATTTACAGTAGTGCATCATAAATTAAAGATAATTTAAAGAACTGTAAATATTTTTTTTATATTGCCAAGTTAGGGTAAAAACCCTACTACTTCAAAATATACAACAGAGATATAAAACAAAGAGTTTGAAGCTCTTCCAAATCCCTTGGCTTCCAACAAAACTAACAACGTATGGCTTAAATAGCCCTTCCTTTCATTTAAATATATTTACACAGTAACTGAACAAAACCAAAGTTACAGTCACGGCCTAAGCCGGAGAACCCCGCTTAAAGCAAGGGTTTCAACATCCATTAAAATAGTGAATCCATTAACCAGGTAAACTAAAGACCGCAAGGGTTTTACAAGCCACGGCGACCAACCCGTAAAAGTCCCATAAGGGAACGGATAAGGTAGAACTGTCATGGAGAGTCCAAGGCTTACCCATGAGCAACGCTTGTTCCTGTTGAAATATTGTAACTTCGAAGAATATTCTATATGTATATTTTTGTCATCCCCGATGGTCCTACCGGGAGAACCACTTGTATTACATTTTACCCCGATGCTCCTATTCAGAAGAACTAATAAGAGTCACGAGGTAGTCCCCTCTAATTGTAAAGGTGGGTCATTATCACCCCAGTGTGGTTACTTGAGCCTACATGTGTAACTCGAGCCTACATGATTTAACTCGAGCCTACATGTCAAATGAGTTAACTTAAGTGGACGGATGAATATAAATAGAGGTTTAGTGCTCCTCATTTGAGACACACACTCTCACTTGTGTAGTGCATTAGTGGAGAAGAGAAGTAGCTGGAGAAGGAGGAGGATCAGGCTTTGATCTCCTTGTTGGTTTTATCTTTTATCTTTTTGGGGCATCTATATTGAGGAAGCTTTTGCTGGGTTTTTCCCTTTAGGGTTTTCCCAGGATAAATCTTTGTGTTCCTTTTTTATGGTTGTGCGTGTCTATCTTTCAGTGATCCAGTTTATATGCTTTTGTCATGAAAATGAAATGAAATACTGATGTCTTAGCTAAGCATATGAAAATTTAACATGGTATCAGAGCCACCATGAAAAGAAGACATTGTGCAACTATAGAATCTATGGATTCTTACTTTTTGGTTCTTCTCCACAATTTATCAGTAAAATAAGGCTAGGCTGACTCTCCATTGAAGGGCGCATCTTTCTGTCGAAGCATAATTCGATTCCAAGCATTTTCAGTTGTCGGTGTGGGAAATTAGGGCTTCTTGCAGAAGAAGAATTTTTGAGTGAGCCTAGAATAGGATTTCTCTCCTCATCAAAATCAAATTCTAGAGACCTGGATCAAGGTTTTTGGTTGGGTGAAACTCCAAGAAATTCAAACCCTAGTTTGACCCCGAGCTAGAAAAACCCTAAATACTAAAACTGCTAAGTTTTTGTACATTCGCTATATCCTGATATTGGCAAAGTTTCAAGAGCTAAAAATTGCAGAGGCCAAATATAAACTCCCAATTTACACTGTGTCCAAAATTCATCCTCAGATGCAATATATTTTGGGAGATATGATCCCTCTAAGTTAGGATTCTAGCCTCTTCCAGAATTCATCCCTAAACAGGACACCTGGGGAACATTGCTATATCTTGGGCTACAGAGGTCCAAATTGAATTCATGAAGATGTTCCAGAAATATCACAAAATTTAATTTATGTGGTACAAATTTCAGAATCAGAAGATGAAACAGTGACACGTGGCAGTCCGTACAACTTCGTTGTTCTGAACAGTCTTGTAACAGGTCACCGTGGTAAAAGGATCATAAATCCCAATTGGTAAAACCAATTCTGATGAAACCTATGGTTTTGGATCAGGGACATGTGAGGTTACCTCAATGCGAAATTTTATACACATAGGAGAATTAATTTCGGCGATATAATAGAAACAGTGAGAGGCATTTCTGCAGAAGAAATTGGAAAACTAGGGCTTCCTGTTATGGGAGCTTCCCTCCACTGTTTTCAGAAAAGGAGTACATTAGACAGCTCCATTTTAAGAGATATATATTTCTATCCAATCATATCTCAAATATTCCAAGTTTTGAAAATTAGGGTTTCTCTGACAAACCCTAAATCAGCTAGCTCTGGAAGCAGGATGGACACCTCAAATCGATAAGATCTAATCTTTTGGCTATTTGCATTTAAGGTTCTCATTTCAAAGTGATCTATCACATCAGCTTGATGATAAGCTTGGTAAAGTTGACAACTTCCAAGCATGGAAGTATATGATCTCTCTAAAGAAAATGAATTGGACACCTACATAAGTAGAGAGGTTCCAGTTCCATACGAAGATGAGGCTCAAAGCCTTACACAAGAAGAACTTGATCAAGGCCAAGAAGATCATTATTGATTCAATCACGGATAAACTTGTACCACAAGTGTCTTCCCTAAAGACATTGAAGATGTTTGATTCCTTGATCAATCTAAGAACTTAAATCAGAATATGGCTTTGAGAAAATAGTTGAAGAATGTGAAGATCCAGAATGCAGAACAACTTGAAGCAGTAGAAGAAGAAGTGGAGATTGCAGAAGTGGTGATAGCCACCTTGAATGGCCTCCTAGGATCATGGGATTCATGCAAATAATGTATGCCAGAAGGAAGTAATTGCTTTCATCTTGACTCATAAGAAGAGAAGAAGAACATGGGAGCATTTGAATATCAAGCTCTCACCATTCAAAGAAGATCCCTCAAGCGATGAGGAATATGAAGAAATCAATTCTTATCATTTGGATAAGAAATGATGATTCCATGAATGAAGAAGATGATAAAGTAGAATGATCAAGATGGATTCTACCCACAAAACAAATAAAAGATAAGTATTCAATTGTCATTTCATGATATTTTTTTGTTATACATTTGATTATATTCAGTTGATGTGTTATGCATGATAGATTGTTTGCATTAATGACTATATACTACTAATATGCATGTGATGGGTAAGTAGCTCATGGTGCTATACAATTCTCCATTGCTACTTATCAAACCTCTTTGCTGACATATTGGATTAGTGCATAATCTCAATAATGTCATGGTGGAGATGGAAGGAATCTAGAAAGTTTATGTGAGATATGGATGAATGTTGTAATGACTAAACAGTTGCATGATGCATAAGAATTTGTCGTTATGCATATGTTTTATGAAATAGTTCTAACCATGCAACTGGTGCATTTGAATTGTAGGAAAGGTCATGAACAACCTCCTACAAGAAAAGAAGGATGAGACTTGTTCTAAAGAACAAGTGATGACAATTCAAGATTCACTCCAATAAACATGAATCTGAAGCTCCCAAGGTCAGAGAAACCATGACGAAAGAAAGAGCTTCAGAGAGTGGTAGATCCACCTTGAAGGATGAAGACCACCATGGGTACAAGAGATAACTCAAGATGAAGAAAATAATACTATGAAAGAAGCTATGATCAAAGAATAACAGTGATCATGGGGAATGATGTATACGATATGATGGAACAAGTGTACAAAGCAAGGTTCATGATTCTCCCCAGAAAGAATAGACTATGACATGACATACTCTATTGACCAGTATATATCAAGCATAGAACCACCTGTACAGAATGAAGAGGGAAGATGATACTCCACTTCAGGGGGAGTGAATACAAAAAATTATATCTGAGTTCGACATGGTATGAGATGATGGATAGCTTTGTGATGGATCGAGACTTTACCAAGAGTAAAGTGGGTTCCAACCTTCAAGGTTGAATGCAGAATACTAGGATATGTTGATGACCTG
>LPNX011137751.1:534212-567904 GCA_001517045.1 Pseudotsuga menziesii
ATTACTTATTCTTGACAGGGAATGAGAAACAGATCATGGAAAGAAATAAGAAACTAGCAGAAGCATTTGAGATGAAAGACCTTGGGTTAATGCATTATTTCCTAGGTCTGAAAGTATGGAAAAGTTCAGAAGGAATATTTCTCAACCAGGGAAAGTATGTGGTAGAGATATTGAAGAGATTAAATATGTTGGAATGCAAAGTCATGGCCACACCCATGGACTCCAACCTAAATCTGTTAGCTGATGACTCATTAGAGTTAGTGGATGTGACTCACTACAGACAGATCATTGGGTCATTGATGTACTTAACAAATACCAGAATAGACATTTGTTTTGTTGTGAACACCTTAAGTCAATATCTTGTTCAACCAAGATGGGTTCACCTAGTAGCTGCAAAACATGTGATGAGATATCTGAAAGGGACTATAGACTTTGTTCTATACTATGATGGTAGCCATGAGTATAGATTGTATGGCTACACAAATGCAGATTGGGCTGGAAGTATCTTAGACAGGAAAATCACATCAGGTATATGCTTTTGTTTGAGGTTTGCTATGAGTTCATGGTTTAGCAGGAAACAATCCAGTGTTTCTCTTAGCACGGTTGAAGCAAAATACATAGAAAATTGCTCTACTAAGTTGTGAAGCCATATGGCTTCAGAAGTTGATATCAGGTCTCTTTGACCTGAAGATGGACACTACAATGATTCTATGTGATAACCATAGTTGTGATGACAAAGAACCCCGTGTTCCAACGTAACATGTAGAAATCCGGTATTTCTACATACAAGATAAGATGTAGATGATGATACTGTAGATGCAAATGATGGTTATTTAGTATTTATATACTGAATATAGAGATGATGATGTTTCAGTATTCCCATACTGAAGATATAGATGATATTTCAGTATTTACATATTGTAGATATAGATGATGATGCTTTTAGTATTCACATACTAGAGATACAGATGGTGATAGATCAGTATTCAGATACTGAAGATGTAGATGATGATGGTTTGGATGATGATGTCCTGATGAAGCCTCTACCTCAAGTAGAGTTTGAACACTTTCAAGACAAGCTGTGTGTTGTTCAGAAAGGATTTCCTCGAAATGGGGAGTACTGATGTTGTAGTGGGATTGTATCATCCCTGGGCATTTTCCCTAAAGTGATCCAGAGACCTCGGTCCTCGAGAATGAAGAGGGATTGTATCATCCTAGGACATCTGTCCATAATAGATCCGGTGACCTCGGTCCTCGAGAACGTGGTGGGATTGTATCATCCATGGGCACTTTCCCTAAAGTGATCCAGAGACCTCGGTCTTTGAGAATGAAGAGGGATTGTATCATCCCAGGACATCTATCCATAATAGATCCAGTGACCTCAGTCCTTGAGAATGTGGTAGGATTGCATCATCCTTGGACATCGTCCTAAAGTGATAGGGACTGATTCTCCCGTAATCAATCCAGTGGCTTCGGTCCTCGAGAATGTGGTAGGATTGCATCATCCTTGGACATAGTCCTAAAGTGATAGGGACTGATTCTCCCGTAATCAATTCGATGGCTTCAATCCTCGAGAATGTGGTAGGATTGCATCATCCTTGGACATAGTCCTAAAGTGATAGGGACTGATTCTCCCGTAATCAATCTGGTGGCTTTGGTCCTCGAGAATGTGGTAGGATTGCATCATCCTTGGACTTAGTCCTAAAGTGATAGGGAATGATTCTCCCGTAATCAATCCGGTGGCTTCGGTCCTCGAGAATGTGGTAGGATTGCATCGTCCTTGGACTTAGTCCTAAAGTGATAGGGACTGATTCTCCCATAATCAATCCGGTAACTTCGGTTGTCGAGAATGTGGTGGGATTGTATCATCCCTGGACTTAAGTCCAAAAATGATCCAAAGACTTTCTGTCTTTGAGTTGTGGATTGCAGGTTGTTGCTGATGATGATGATGTCGTACTGATCAAAAGATCAGAGTATGATGACGTACTGATCGAAAGATCAGAGTATGATGATGTTGTACTGATCAAAAGATCAGAGTATGATGATGATGATGTACTGATCTAAAGATCAGAGTATGATGATGACGCACTATGATTATGATGTTTCTAATCAAAAGATTAGAGTATGATGATGATGTTTCTGATCAAAAGATCAGAGTATGTTGATGATTTTTCTGATCGAAAGATCAGAGTATGATGATGATGTTTCTATGTTGATGATGTTTCTGATCTAAAGATCAGAGTATGATGATGATGTTGCTGCTGATCAAAAGGGAAAAGTGTTTATGATGATATTGCTGATCGAGAGATCAAAGTACTGAAGATGTTACTGCTGATTGAAAGGTCAAGGTGCTGAAGATGTTGTTGCTGATCGAAAAGCCAAAATGCTGAAGATGTTGTTGATCGAAAGGACAAAATGCTGAAGATGTTGTTGTTGATCGAAAAGTCCAAGTGCTGAAGATGTTGCTGATCGAAAGGTCAAAATGCTGAAGATGTTGTTGCTGATCAAATAGTCGTTGAAGATGTTGCTGATCGAAAGGTCCAAGTGCTAAAGATGTCGTTGCTAATTGAAAGATCAAAATTCTGAAGATGTTGCTGATCAAAGACTGAAGATGTTGCTGATGATGAAGACTGAAGATTGAAGATGAAGACTACATGATGTTGAAAATATTCCAATGACTTATAGATGTGTTACATTGTTGATGTTGATGATCTCCCCTATCTCTACTCTTGTTGTTGGTGATGTTGCTGTAGAATACCCTTCTCGTTAAGGGGGAGTGTTGAAATATTGTAACTTCGAAGAATATTCTATATGTATCTTTTTGTGGTCCCCGATGGTCCTACCGGGAGAACCACTTGTATTACATTGTACCCTGATACTCCTAATCGAAAGAACTAATAAGAGTCATGAGGTAGTCCCCTCTAATTGTAAAGGTGGGTCATTAGCACTTCAGTGTGGTTACTTGAGCCTACATGTGTAACTTGAGCCTACATGATTTAACTTGAGCCTACATGTCAAATGAGTTAACTTAAGTGAATGGATGAATATAAATAGAGGTGTAGTGCTCCTCATTTGAGACACACACTCTCTTACTTGTGTAGCGCATTAGTGGAGAAGAGAAGTAGCTAGAGAAGGAGGAGGATCAGGCTTTGATCTCCTTGTTGGTTTTATCTTTTATCTTTTTGGGGAATCTATATTGAGGAAGATTTTTCTAGGCTTTTCCCTTTAGGGTTTTCCAAGATAAATATTTGTGTTCCTTTTTTAGGGTTGTGCTTGTCTATATTTCAGTGATCCCATTTATAATCTTTTGTCATGAAAATGAAATGAAATACTGATGTCTTAGCTAAGAATATGAAAATTTAATAGTTCTAGCCCTGCACCAACCATGTCGAAGGATAGGTCGACACCTGTGTGACAACAAACAATAAAATTGTTAAGATTTTACTGTGTATAAGCTAGAACACTTTAAAACAAGAAACGAAATTAATGTATGTACTTATTACCTTAAAAATTTATGGAAACATAACCACCTACGACTAGCAACGTAGCTACCAACGCGAGGAGGAGACAAACCTTCATCTCCCACAGAAGAAATGGAATTAACCCACGCAGCAATGACCAGCGAAGGCCAAAAGGTGGAGCAACAAGCAAGCAGGTTTAAAAACTGAGGTCGTGACCTTTCTAACCCTATAAACCACTCTACAGAAAAAACCCTAAGACCAAAGCACAACACGAGTGGTGAAGCCACGACGCTCACTATTGAGCCGTGGAGGAATAAGACACTTGTAGACTAGAAGTTAACAAATGGAGCGAGCAGCGAAAAATAAACTCTGAAGGAAAAAAAACAACCCGGTTCCAATAGAAATCAAAATCTTACGGCTCTTCTCCATTGAACAGGCAGGGCAAGCTCACACCATACAGGAACAAGGAAGCCAAGCGGAGAGACTGTCGGCGACTTGTTGCAGAGCGGCGGGATGGGCAGACTAAAATAGTAGTAGAGCAGCCGGAGGCCGAAAAAAATGGAGGAATAATGAGTTTAGGGTTCAACAATGCCTTATATTCACGTAACACTTGGCTGGAATGATGCCACGTTAGTCAATCAAATAATTTGCATGCTGTGGGTATAAGTATATAATCTCGGTGAACATTCCTCCACGAGTTTTAATATCAATCATTTTTTACTGTTTTCGAAGGTTCCATTATCATCCTCAGCCCGAAGTCAACCTATTATACAAGGTGCATAAAAACAAAAGAATCATTACCATATAAAGTTTGCTATTAAGCTTACCAATGGTGTGGAGAAAATACGACCCATCAATATACAATATGCTATACATTTACTCAAACAGTTATAAGCTGGATAAGAGTAAAGCCTTGTATATGGTATAAAAGGAATTAATAATGTTTAATTGGTGAGAATATTGCTTCAATAAATGTTCATTTAACCAATTAAATTATAACATGGTAAGGGTAGAAACATTACATAACTTAGCACGTTATGTAAGTGAAGGAGGCATTAAGTACAAGATTATAGAACTATAATTTAAAGATAAACCATAAACATTTCATGGGTGAGGTCTAACTTATGACCCCTTTGTTTATAACAAACATGGCATTCATTCTTGAACCAACTATAACTTTAACCTAAAAGGTATACTATTTGTTGTTATAAAAGAGGTTTATAGAATCAATCTATGATGAATACCCTTTTGTTAAGGTTAATCTCAATTGCCTTGATTGTATAATTATTAAACTAGTAAAGTTTGTAATTGAGCATAGTAAGTTTTAAAATGTTAAAGAGCTTGGCATTGAACTTTTAATGGTGTATTAGACTTAAATAGATAATAGTTTTCCAAGCAAATTATGTGCAGAGAAATTCAAATCATCAATACTAATGTAATCCTTTTAAAAAACAACATGTAATAAAGTTGTAAACCCTTTAAACTTCAAAGCTTTGGAAGTGGAACAGTGGTACATAAACTTCATAACAAGGTACATTATGTTATTATCACAAGAAGTAACCAAATCCATCGTGACGTAAATGGTACTTGTGCACAATTTAAGTTAGACCCTTGACATAATAACTCTGTCATTCTTAGTCTGCTTGCAAAGAAAGATTTATGGCATTTTTACACATAACGACTCTGATAGACATCGAAGAGTTGAGTACGCAATAAGAACTATAAATTACATCTATTAGAAAGAAAGCAGTTGTTGCCAATACTGATAGGACTAAATCTCATTTCCTTGGTGTCTTAAAAGGAATGATGATTTAATGGTTTTACCTCATAAAGCACTTGAAATTGAATAGCATTTATATTCTTTTACTGAGCTAGTATTTGTGCAACGAACATATATCTGAATGCTTTAGGATTATTGACAAGAAGCACCCGAACTTCTTACCTATAAGTTTGTAAGAGCAGGTAAACTTCTGCGTTAGCTCAAAGCTAAGTAATCCCCCAGATCACCAAGTCAGTTCCACCTTGTGGTCGCAAATAAAAACAAGTTATTAAACTGAAAAAGAAATATGCTATAAGAAAGAAATAATCAAGTAAATAATTTAGTTTACAAAATCAGTAACATATAACTAATTAAAACAATTAGTTGACTGCATTAATGAAAATTATCTGTATTTTCAAAAATTTTAAAATTTTCAGAAATTATGGAGTTTTGACACAACCCTTCTAAGGGATATTGATTTGGTCAACAGTAACCAAATTCACTTCATGTGGTAAAACCACCACTCAAAGAACATATGAGGTAATCACACACATGGCATAATTCCATCTTCTCCCTAAAAGCAAGTTATAGTCCAAAGGAGTATCAATCACCTCAACTTCAACAAACACTTCTTTCCCTGCCAGCTTAATCTCAATAGTTGGTAGGATACCATGCAAGCAAAAAGACCTCCCGTTGAGAGAAGTTATTAAGGTGTTTGACGAAACTAGATCCAGGGAACCTAAAGCCTTCCAACAACAAAGAGACATAACACACGTGGAAGCACCTTTGTTAACAACTGTATGTCCAATTTTTTTTCTGCCATGAACGACATATAATGACAAAGCCACATGATATGGAAGGGGTATCTTCAAATATGACAGATTGGCCTTTGCCAATAGGCTCAAGGAATCCGTGCTTCCTAAAGCTGCTTAGAGGACATCCCGCTGAGCAGGACAACTTTGTAACACTTCCAATGTGGGAATTGTACAAGGATTTTTGGCCAAATATTCTACCACAGATTAGTTGTAAGAAGCCCTAGAATTTGGATTATGAAATTCCTTTTTAAAGACACCTTTCTGTATTCTAGGAATTGGATCAATAGGTTTCTCGATCGTGAGAGGGTTCGAGGTTTCACCAACATACTTACCCCTCTCAGGAGCCTCCATATCATAATTTTTATTTCCCATATGGAGGAAGGCCCTATATCGTACCATGTTGATATAATTCTGGTCAGGGGGAGCATTAGTAGTTCCCCCAGCAACATTAGAAATAGAAGTTGCATTCTGTCCTTGGGGAAATATATCCTTCAGGACAACTGGTTGTTGGTTTTTAAGCAACTTATGAGCTTGATCAATGAGAGGGCATTGATTAGTCAAGTGATCTCCTTGGCACAACTTACAAGGAAAATTCACCTTCTTCTTATCCTTCTTACCCCCATTAGAATTATTCCTGGGTTTTTGTTTGTTTTGATTTCCTTCACCCTTCTTCCCTTTCTTCTTTTTCCCACTGGGATGTTGATTTCCCTTATGAGAAGATTGTGCAAAAACGTTTTCATTTTTAAGTGAGGGGGAAACCTTTGTTGCCTCTGTTGTAGACTGTTTCACTGACAACACATGGATTTTCTTAGCCAGTGACTCTACAGTGTGAGAATTCACTGAACCAACCACACCATCAGCATGGGGTCCAAGCTTGGGTTTCTCGACACTATGGGTAGAATGCGGTGTGTCAGGTATGATTTCATATAATATCCCATATTGAGCATATATCAAGTCCATCTGCTGGGCCCCGAGGATGGCCTCTTCTTCAATGGTCACCCCCGAAGTGGATACGTCCTTAGATATATAAGGAAGTAAGGATTTTAGGAACCATTCTAACAAGAACTAGGGCGGTATGGTGACTTTGATAAGCCACTTTCCTCTTCACCACTCTTGGATATGATCTAAGATATGTGTGGCTTTGTCTTGCAAAAAGGTAGACAATAGGTCTGTGCCAACATCATACCGGACATGAAGCTAGAAGTGATTAAGGAACACATTTGCTAAGTCCAAAAAAATTTCAAAGGAAGAAGAGGGCAGTTCAATATACCACTTTTCTCCAACACTAGTCAAGGTTCTTTGGAAAAGCATCAACTGAATGGTGTCATCATTCAGTGAGTTCGAAGAGCACCATAAGTGAAAAGTGGTGATATGGGCACCTAGACCTTCACCATATTTTCCCTCAAACTTGGGAATGTTCGAGGGTAACTTGCTAGGAACAGGCAGCCATGTGGCACTACACCTCACCGTGTCATTCATCAACTTAGAAAAATATGGAAATTTTAAAGCTTCCAAGAAAGGAAGTTTAGGCCTAAACAGAGCTTGAAAAGCATGAGTCTGGGATGTAGAAGGACCTTCCCCCTAGTTCGCAAATGTAAAGGTGGGGTTTCCCTCAGCCACAGATTGTGAAGTAGTTGGACTACTTTGAAATGGATTCCACCTGTAAGCCAGTGGATTACTTGTGTGCAGTGAAATATAGGTGGTTTGAGCCACTCCAGATGAAATTGGAGTCTAAAAGAAAGGAGTAGGTATCCCTCCACTAAAAAGTGAAAAGGGAGATCTCGTGAATGGGGTCGAAACCGGTGTTTGGAAACTTTGAGCAAAATCGTTTGTGTTTCCAAAATACATGCCCACATATGTAGGTGTAGGACCTACATAAGGAGTGGATGGGGGAATGTGCCCCCCATTCCATGAGAATACCTGAACAAACAAGGAGGATCCACTGGGACCACTCTGAGTAGTATGCATGAAAGAGGGGGGATCAAAAGGTGCATTGGGAATCCTAGTGACCACCCCACTAGAAGGTTCTACTACATGGGAGGAAGCCAGTGGTTTGACCAGTTGACTACTTGGTGAAAAAGGTGTAGTAGATACACTTGGTCTAGGAGTACCAACCGGGGGTGGTGGCACTCCTCCAGCCAAAACGACTGAAGTGGGGATAGAAATACCCTCTCTAGAGCTAGCCATAACTCTGCTCACAGGAACACGAATAACAGGTGAATCAAAATGAAGAACTTGGATGATCACAAGATCGCTTAAGTCAGTTAGAGGTTGGTTAAATTTCCTTGCAAACTTGTCATCCTGCAAGTCTTCAATATCTACTATATTTGTATCTACCTGATTAGTCCTAAGTTCTGGTTCACCTATAACTTTGCTAACTCCTACTGGTTCAAATGAACTGTCAGTATCTAGTCTCCACCTTTGAGGGGGTGGTGGAGGCTCCACTGTATCAGATGGAGGAAGGTTTTGAAACCTACTTGACCTATAGAGAGTCTGGTTCTCCACAACTAAAAATTTGACTCTCACACACCTAAAAAAAACTAAATACAGACAAATGAAGCAACCATCACTAAAAATTTCCTAAAGCCAAACACACACAACACGTATAAGATATGCCTTCCAAAAGAAATCCTGGGATGGTTAAGGACCAAGTCAAACTAGTGAAGAACTGATAGATGGTTAATTGGCATCCCATGTAGATGTTCTTAGGCACAAGCAGAGGAATCACCCAACCGCCCTCCCGCACCTTCTATCGGGGTTACCTCAACTACACTAAGAGTCTGGAAGAACAGTCACAATCCTGATCCTTACGCATGGGTAGGGTAGCAAAGCCCAAAACCCTGTCAACACTGGCACTGCACGAGACCCAAGAGGTTGTATTGACAAGAACCCCAAATGCATAAAAATCCTGATCTATGCTCGAACAAGGAATCAGAGTGTTATCTCCTCATCCCAAGTCCTCATGCGACCTTGTGCTTAACTCCTATGTGAGAGGTTATTTCCAGATGGTCTCGTGTAGAGGAGTATTTATCTAGTGAAAGGCCAACTATGTCTGAAATCAAATACTTATGGACAGTTAAAACGCCCTAGTCCACAAGCCTAGCCTAGACTAGTTGATGTATGAGCCTAGAAAAAATAACTTACTAGTAATTTTTAATTAAATCATTTTTTTAATTGGTTGTTTTTAGTCAGAGGTAGTGGGATGAAACTGTATGGTTTTATAGACTCATCAAAAGAAAGCAAAAATGATGTGAAAACTAGATTTTTCAAAGAAAAATGCGACTACTATGCCAATTTTTCTTTTATTTTCTTGTAAAATGAAAGCTAATGAATTTAAACTAGGTATTAGAAACTACAAGAATTTTTAGACAAAGTTTTGAATTTTTCCTGAAAAATAACGAAAAGAACACTAGATGTAAACTAATGCGAAAAGTATAAAATATTTTTGTCTTTTCTTTTCAAAAACTTCAAAAATTATAATGCAAGTAAATGCAAACTTAAGAAAGTTTGAACAATATAAACATATATAAGTAAATTATGCAAGCATATCCTATAATGCCACACTTCAACCAGGCAAGACGAAATGGCACAAAAATCAAACTTGGTGGAACTATCAAACTTAAAAGCTTACTAGATCCACAAACAAGGAGAAATAAAAACTCAAATGACAAACAACAGTACAGAGCATAAAGTGTTCCTAAGGATTGATCAATGACCTATAACACAAGCATTCAACCCTAAAATCCAAGTAAGAGGACCAACAACATTCACAAATGAAGGCAGTCAAATACAAAGAACCCAAGGACTTGAAAGATCAAGCAAATTGTGTGATGTACAGACCTAAGACTTATAGAATCATGTTAGAAACAAAACCTACACCAACCTCTGAGAGGTCACCAAGACAGGGACAAGAAAGAACCCTATGAACTTAGAGAAATCTAAAGGAACACACAAATGTTATAAAGACAACCCATGTGTGACACGCAGCTGTCTAGAATGCAACTCACGTATACAAGGTGAAACACACGACCTTTAATAAGACAACCCACGTGTACTGCTAAAATTTTTATAAAAAAAAAATTACTAGCAGATAGGTCCTAAACAAGCCAAACTAAAAATCAAAGGAAAAAAGAAGACAAGTCACACCCAGAATAAAAAAGAGCAAATACTGGTAAGGAAACCTAAAGCAAAGGACCCACAACAGGTTGGAGTCCCCAATGGAGTCGCCAATTCTGTTGTTCAAGAAAACATACCCTTATAACCTAGGGTCTTTGGGGTTACCAACTTACTAATCTAGACTTGCAGACAATCAACCTTGTATAAATTGAAATAGGAATAGGAAGAAAACTTAGCAAACCTGGTTTATGACGGTTGATCCAAGCTTTTATTCTCCTCTTCCAATCACCTCCATAGCTTTGAGGGATTCTTCAATCACCTGCATAGAACAAGTTCTTCCTACAAATACCTTATATATATATATATCAATGGTTAATTAAATAAAATATTCATAATGAAATTATAAGATAATTCATAAATCAGCATATACAAGAGTGCATACCGTTGGAAGAAGGACTTTCTTTATTAATAAACAGAGATGGTGAGATTACAACCCAAATTTTGAAACAAGGACTCCTCTGCAAATCGAGGACACTGAGTTCTGCTGCTCCAATATGTATGAAGGCATACCACTAGCATAAATTTTCTCTTCTAAGAATGATTGATTAGCCCCATCCCATGCCTTCTATTTATACCTGAGGAAATATAGAGGTTTCAATGGTTGGGATGGTTGAGACAGTTGAGATAGTTATTATTAGGGGCTCAACTGATCTTGACTAATCATGTTTATAGTTCTTAACTTCAAATTAAGGTACACACAAGTATTGATATAGGAAAGCAGTGTATGACATGCTCCTTTATTTAAGGAAACCCGCGTATGCAATGTACACGTGAGTTGAAATGCACATACTCGCATGTGACATGCTAGTTTCTATCCAAATAGTCGTTTGTTCAACCCTAATGTCCACATAAACATATATTCAGCTGGTCAAGAGATGATGTATCAACAGTCATGTCCATCTATAGTTTTTTGGCTACTTCAATCCAGTTTGTCCTTTTGTGTCTCGGAATATTGGATGTCAGTACTCGAATGGAGAAGTTCCATTTTACATGATAACACCCCTACCGAATTCCACTGAATTTAAAAGGTTAATCGTGGCATGCAAGTTGGATTAGCAGAATCCATCTCTGCTATAGATCTGAGACCAGGTTAATCTGGGTCGTTGGTTTTAAATCCCAATATCCATGATTAATGTCATGCTGATTAGCCTTATAAACCATCGTGCTCCATAAATGTGAACTTTGTACCTCCCATATTTGAGTGTGATATCCAATGGGGAGGGGACATGTCATTCACGCACGTTCCCCACCACATAGGCTATCTCCAACTTTGAGTGCGCAAGTTATCTAAACGATTTGTGTGTATACCGTTGGATCTCATCAGAGATGTGTGAATGGATGAGAGTCATTTATCTTCCCCTATGTTTACCATGGCAGCGCTTTCAAGCCCACCATATTTCACTAACTCCAAAGTCAAATTAGCACATGCAGGTTTAATTTCCACCGTGGATCTATTTTCCTCTATCCATCTGATGGCTAATTTTACCTGTAAGTTAACCCGTCTCCACCCTTACCAAAATTTCTCAGGCCTATACATATTAGCTTGGAGGAATTATTAACAGCCATTGATATTATCTGCTTATACATTTAAACCCTTCATTCTTGTCACTATATAACTTGGAATGGGTTTTCTCACTAACACACATATGCAAGGTTCAAATCTATTAATTTTCTCAATTACATTTCATTTCCAACTTAGGAATGATCCCTCAAAATACCTGGAGAACCTTATTAACATCCTTCAAGTTCCTATGGTAATAAATTTTCATACCTTATTCTTTCTTTTGCTACTCTAAACCTTTGCAGGGGAATTAGTGCAAATGTCTATGTAAAAATAGTCAAAATTTAGCACATGTGCTGACAACGGCTCCAACTCCGGGATGCTATCTTACCTGCGAGGTAGAAAATAACCCCGTATCCCAGGTGCCTTCTCCATTGGGCTCATCCCAAGCTTTCCTGAAATTCCCAAACCTGCTCTGAAAAAAAAAAACTGAACTGATATTGAAAACAAACTGAAAAATTTATTAAAAGAAGTGCTCGTCATGTCGAGCTTATTCACACCTTACTACCTACCCTACTTGACTGAACATTAATTCCCAATCAAGTAACTTTTAACTTCAAATGAAGCCAATCAAGCAACTGATCTGATGATTGAGCTTCTTCATCGTGCTTGATCATAAATGAAGGAATTAATGGAAAAAGGTTATGATGAGGGATTTGATCTTTACTACAGAGACATAACCAATCATTATTACTACAAATATTTTCCACATATTCAGCGACTAGATTATGACACCCTGCATTGTTTTATGTTATGTACCTACCATGACAAAGTTTCTCCATATATTTAGCCATTGGATGATAAGATCGATGTATGTCCTCAAAAAATTTCGTCATTTGGTTTCCCCAATAAGGGTGCTCAAACTGTAACTCCACCTGCACACTGTCAAATTGTTTTTTACAAGAGCCTTGAAAATAATGCCCACAACATTCTTCAAATGGAGCATCAACAATCTCCTTTAAAATTTCTGAAGCAACAACTTGATTCTCTTTATGTGCTTCAGCAGAGTTATCATCCTCTCCAAGAAAGTCAAGTGAAATGAACTCTTCTTGACATGGGAATTCTGAATTTGAAGAGCATAAAGAGACATCCCATTTAAGACCCTCATCTTCCAAGTAGCCATCTTCATATCCATCATATATAGGCGGACTGAAATCTTCTTCAAAACCACCACATACAGAGTTTGTAACAGGATGATTGCATTCTTCATAAAACAAATTGTAATACTCCTCATGTATAACACTAGGTTGATGAAATTCTTGCTCATAGAGAGAAGGATTGGAATGCAAAGCGGACTCTACTTGTTCACCCTTCTCATTATCCATTCCTAAAAATTCCATGACATTGTTCATAACCTTAAGTTTCTGTGTTCGACTAGAAATTCTCAATATTTGTTTCAGAAGATCAAATGAGGAAAAACACAATGGCAAGCAGCTACTTACCTCTTGCTGATCATAATATTCATAAAACGAAGGACTTGAATGGAAATCAGAATCTAGTTGTTCATCCTTCTCATCTTCCACCAGCCAAAAAGGATCTGTATGTTCATGTAAATATTTAGGTAAAATTTGAGTTTTAAAAACACACAAAGGTCCTTCTTCAACCATTAACACCGAATCTGATTCCTCTTTTAATTCGAACAACAAAGGAAATTCAAGAATTATTTGATTCCTTGGAGGAGGAAGGGGTTTGCTAAAATTTTGGTTTCTATTCTACTGCTCTTGATTTTTTATGGAAGGCGGTCTATTGTCCATAGTGAGTCTCTCCATCAAATTTTCTGTGATCTTGATCATTATGTCCATACTGGCCTCTTGTGAGTTAGAGGAAGAAGGTTGTGTGGGTTCTTTATCCTTTCATATTCCTCCCTCTTCTCTCCTCCAGTATTGCTCATCTCTCTTCTTCTCTCTAGAAGCAATAAATTTTATTTCTACCTCTATGACATCATTTATCATATCGGCCAGGGAGGAAGATTTTCTTTCACTCAACCATAAGGAAAATTCACTATCAAAATATTCCGCATAGTGTATTTGGGTAGCACCAGTGGGAGGCTTGAATTGGGAATGGATGAAATTATATACTTCCATAAACCTATCAGAAAACTCCTAGATATATTCACTCTCCCTCCTCTTCCTGGAATAGAATTGGGGCAAACACTTCTTGTAGTTTTTATTTTCTTCCCACTTGTTCTTGAAAGAATCCTCAAAAGATTGATAGCTCAGAATGGAGTTGTTTGGAAGATTTTTTAACCATTTTCTTTCTTCCCCAGCCAGACTTTGGGAAAATATTCTGACTTTAATATCCTCCTGGATATTTCCTCTAGGTTTATCAAGTCTAAAAACCATCCCAAGTGTTCTCGAGATGACCACCCCCTCTCTCCATTAATTTTTTTGAGTTTTTTGGCATATAGCTAGGGGAGGTCATGAAGAGAATAAGGGGGAAGTATAGGGGAAAACCTTTTATCCGTTCCCAGGGTTATAGCAGGGTTTTCAAGAGGAATTGAAGCTGGTGTAAGAAACATAATCAATCTGTTGTGAGGAAATGCGGAGCTATTAAGGGTTGTAAAACTGAATTATGAAGGCTTCTTAAGCTCTAAAATGATGGGAGATAAGAATATGTCAGCAAAATAATTTTTGGAAGTGGAGTTTAATGAGGCCAATTCAAAGGGAAATAGGGGGCATTCTCGGTTAGACAAGGGTTGGATATCCCTACCTAAAGACTCAGGAAAGGATGTGGTATAAAATGTAGCACCATGACTTTTACAGGGATGGTCATTGTTCTTATGTGGCTCAACTGAAGGATCTTGGGAAAAATCATATGTACAATATGAAGGGATACTTTCAGTTCTTAAATACGGATATAAAAGGGTAAATCCATGGCCTTGTTTTGAGTGTTATAAACAGTGGGAAATTCCTTCAACAAGCTTAGGAAATTATACAAAAAAATTTACAAGAAAGGATGAGATATTTTGGAGAAGATTTACACTTGAGTACCTTATTTTTTCACCATGTCTTTCCATGTATTTTCAGCGAGCTCATTTCCCCAGTAGAATCTCCATAGAAAATTATCAAGACTAGATTCTTTGAAGGTGGATTCGCTAGGTGAAATATGCACAACATTTTTTATGTTTGACCGTTGTTCAACATCAACAGTTAAACCCAAACTCTTCGCAGCTTCTTGGCTGCCAATATTTCTAGTGGAATCATCTTCCAAAAGCTTTGAGTGGAGTCTCCATAGGATATACAACCAATATGTGTCTATGACCGACTTCTCAATCAGGTCGTAGAACTAAACAATTTCATTTCCCCTAGAAGATAATAATGATTATTCCCCGGAAACGACGCCAAGATGTTATCACCCAATGATTTTCCTATGGTTGCGGTAGGACATCACTAGGGTAATCATTTCAAACCAATATTTAGACTGTATTCTATCCTATACAGTCAGATAGGGCTCTCTCTTTGTCACAAGAACATTCACATACACATATGGATTTAAGCACGCATTCAGAAGACTATATATATAATAAGAACAGGATATTTGTAATTTTAAGGACGGTAAGATAAACAAACATGAAGTACCACTGGGAAATGGAGTCACAGCTGTTATACCAAAATCATGTAATCATCATGTAATAAGACCTTTGACATACCTATTTCCCCTTAATCCCAGCACTTGGAGTGCAAACCCATGCTAATTGTCAATCTTTCATGAAAATTCCTAGCACCACGCTTTCCCTATTGTCTAGGAGTGGTACCTTGTTCACACCGCCTATCCCTTGTTGTCCACAAGTGGTGCCACCGCTTATGGCCCTTAGTCCATAATAATTTCTTACCAAAACCACTCTGTCATTGAAGGACAAAAGCGGTACCCTGGGTAAAAAGGGAAAAAAGAGAAGTTTCTTGAGGCTTCTAGATCATGAGCCTCGTGTCCTCCCTTATCCCTATCATTGTGGGTCAGTTGAGCTCGAGATCCCTCATTCTAGGATCTTAGAGTCCACCTCATCCACTAATCTCTCAACCACCCCTATCCATTGAGCCTTATAAATACGAGCTCATATCTATGGTTGAGAGGGAGAAATCTTAAGGTATTGTTATGTTGTTGGATTGATCACTTGGCCCAAGCCATTGGAGAGCATAGAGAGCTAAAGGCGGAGCTTATGGGGATGAGAGTGCTTGGTTTCATGGAGATGCATGTCAACACTAAGGCTTGATTGGTTGTAAACTTCTCCATTTTTATATTAATACAAAGCTGATTTCCATCCCACATTATTGTTGTTGTTTGATTTCACATGTATGTTGTTAGATTCCTTAGTCACTAACATGGATTAGTAGATCATATTCTGGAAGCTTTGATGTGTTTGCATGTTTAATCTGATTGCAGGTACAGAGGGTTACTATTGAAGCATCACATTCCAAGTATCTATGACGTCCAGGGAGGGTCTTCAACCTTTGTCCTTCATTTGTTCTAGATCTGAACCATTTAGACCAGTGGAACACTTTATTGTCCGTAGAAGGTGAAATATTCCAACTAAAAATTATGGTGACTTCACTGGGGAATAGAGATACGTATCAATTGTTTCGATCTTCCTTAGTTCTCAACTCTTGTTTGAATCCAGGCTCCTTCTCCAACTCTCTTCAGTCAAATCTGCTTTCTAACTTAGTCTATTTGGGTTTGAAACTTGCATATCTGTTCAAATCTGAATCATTTCAACCTTTTGTGCTCTATTTTTATACTCAATCTAGTAGTTTTGACCTTGATCTAGTCTTTTTCTAACTGGATCTAGCATTCTCTTTGTGTTTTGGAATTTTACAGGGAACCATGCCCATGTAGTGTACGATGAGAGGTGCCACCGCCTGAACAGAGTGAGCAGCACACGGTGCCACTTTCTGTATCCCATTGGCAAGAAGCGATGCTGGGACAGAACCACCCTGTCAACACATGAGAAGTGCGATGCCAGGTGGGCATCATTCCAAGGCCCTTTTTCCTCATTTTTTTGTAAAAATTTTAGTCGTGTTACTTTCAGTCCTGCACTGTCAGGCTTGTGTGACAGAATCTGGTGCTTGCAGCTTGAAATTGTATGGTTTAAGATTTTTTTGATTAGGAAATTCAAAAGCTAGATTAGGCTTTTTGATTGTTCATTCACTTTGGTGCTTGTTGGTTGTGTTTGCAAAATGATTTCTTGTTTCCTGAAAAGCTTAGGGTACTAGTAAGATCTCTTTTCGTTTATGTTATATAGACTAAAAGAAGAATACTAGAGTAGCTTCTAGGTTTCATTTCTTGTTTGCATAGTACACTTTTTTTTCCTTCCTTTAAAAAAGAATTTTTTTTACTGAGACTAGGTTATCATCATTGAGCATTGGACATTGGTTCTCTTATTGGCTTCATAACCTTTCAAGATATTCATGTTCTTTCATCTCTTATGCATTTAGAACAATCTCAATCAAAATAAAAAATATGGTAGTTTTAAGTTAGATTTGCTTATGTTTAGAGAAAATTGAAAAAATAGAGTGCATTTGCATATAGTGTGCTTCTTGTTTTTCTTTTAGGAAAAGAGATTCTTCCCCTTCTCAATGCTTTCAGAAAAGAGAAATCAGTTTAGGAAAGTACTGCTTGTCTTTGATTTTGTGTTCAAGACTGTTGTTTGGGAGTTTTTTTTAGGTTTTGAAAGAAAAGAAAATACTCTCTTCCCCTCCCGTAAGTAGGCATAATAGACGGTAAAGTGAAATATTTGCACAATCATACTGCATGGTTTTACTTTTTTGTCAAAACATCATGCATTCACCTAACTGTCCACTTTAAAATTAACAGTAGTTATAGGTTAAAATTTACATATCAATTGGAGTGATAGGTTAGAGACGTGTTCAGGCGTCGTTAAGCATAGGAGTTGTCGTTATATGTCTGCATTACATTTCGGGACTTGCACGGTTCTTCCACATACCGTCGGTATATCGAATGGCCTTTCACGTACCCTTGAGGTATATAGAAAGGTACTTCACATACTCAATTGTATATCTAAAGGCCCCTTGTTTACAGTTATGCATTAGACAGCACTACTACCGATTCGAGATCCCACGTACCTTGAGTATATCGAGAGACCCCACTAGGATACCCTATCCATCTAAGAAAATCCCTTTGGCCATCTTTCTTGGAGCCATACACCAAAAATAGCATTCAGGGAGATTACTACGCACGTACCCTCGAGGCATATCATGAGTGGCACCTTCTTGACAATCCTGGTGAGAGACCAGACTTTTTGAACTCCTCCTATCATTTTAAGTGTGCTTGTTTTGACCTATAGCTTGTGTAGGGAAATTTTTTGGTGTGTTTTCTAGTTTTTCAAACCCTAGGTTAGATAGGAACTATACAAACTGGCTGAGTTAAGATAGTCCAGAAGAATACAGGGCTTTCCACCCAATTTTACTCCCTGTTCAGGAGAAAATCCAATGGAAGCTATCGATCAAGGAGGTGCTACCACCTCCCAAGTGGGAGAGAATATGGCTGTAGAAAGTGGAGTACCATATTCTTCACACTCGCCTCCCTTGGTCCAACAACCTTCTTGAGGAAATACCTCATTCCATTCTCCCACAGAAGGTCATGTTGATGATACAACCTGTCCAGATTATGGTCCTAATGCTCCATTTTGGGATACCTCTATAGGACGGGCCATTGCCTCATTTGGCACCCATTTAAAATCTTCTGAAGATGAAGAAGAACGTAGGAAATACAATGCTACCATTCTCTGTGCACAGGAGATTGATAAGCAAATAGATGAACTATTAGGCCCGACACCATCACGTTCCACATCTGTTCCTATGGGATATCGTTCACTTGTCGATTCTATGAGACCCATTGAACCGATTATAAATTGTGCGGTAACACCACACAACTTAGGTCAAATTACCACCCCCACCACCTCTCATGTTATGTCTATTCCCAATCTTCCCAGGTATTCTGTACCTAGGGCCCAACCTTCAATTCCTGTTTTTTCAGTACCTTCTAGTGCCGGGGGACAACCCCCAACACGACCTACATTATATGGCACCAGAATTGTACCTAGTCAAGGGTAGACCTATAACATAGAACCATATACAATTTATGTCCCTCCCACCAATACTAATGTTGTTAATCCCCCATCCAGTTTAGGTCATCCCTTGGGGGCACAACCTATAACCGCTCAAACTTCTGGAGGTTATGGTTGTCAAATACCTGTAGGTAATCATCCACCCAATCCTATAGGAATGCCTTATGCTGGAATTCCATACCCTAGTAACACGTTTACACCATGGGGGAAATCCAACTGGTCTTACATGCCAGCTATGGGAGGGATACCTATACATACTGCGGGAGGTGATGGAGGACCGCCTTATGGAGGTCCTCCCCCTGCGGGGCCTAATGGTCCTGAAGGATCTGGAAACATTCCTCCTTTTGGTCCTAGTGGTCCTGGGGGGGCTGGTGGATTTACTCCTTATGGCTCTGGAGGGTCTAGTAGCCCTCTGCCTAGTGGTTCAGGAGGCTCTGGAGGTTTATCTCCTCATGGCTCTGGAGGGTCTGGTGGTCCACCTCCTGGTGGTCCTAGTGGTCCTGGTGGTCCTGGTGGTCCTCCTCCATGAGGCCCTAGTGGTCCTAATGGTCTTGATCCTAGAAATCAACCCCCTGCGGGTGGATTTTCCATTAGTTCTTCATCACAGTAACCTATTTTTCAATCAACTTATGGTCCTACTAGTGATTATATGCCATATCAATATTACCAGTATGTGCAACCTAATTGATAGTTACCTTTCCTAGCAACTTTACACTTACCTAACTTGTCCAAGTCGATTAATGACCCCATTCGACACAATCCCTTATGGCCTCCCATTCTGGTAAAGTTACCATCGGATATCCCAAAATTCAATGGGAAGAAGGGAGATGATCCAAAGAACCATGTTATGACATTACACTTGTGGTGTTCATCAAACTCCCTCATGGATGACTCTGTTCGATTACGAATCTTTCAGTGAATTAGCTAGAATATTTCACCTTCTGCGGACAGTAAGGTGTTCCATTAGAGGAAATTTCAACTCAAAATGGGCCTTTTAACTTTGATTCAAATTCCATGTCATCATGTGTTAGCCAATGATATTTATTTAAATTTGAAATACCATATAGGTCTTAAACACTTTTTATTATAAATTTGGGGATAGGTATCATAAAAAAAACTACCTTTTTTGTTTTATTTTCGACATATCTCACCGTATTTTTACTCAACTTTCGATCGGGAGAGCTCGTTGGATGTGGAATTAAATTCCACATGCAATGAGTACCTACTTGGCATACTTTTGACAGACCTCGCTACCCCAAAAACAAGAAATACCTAAAAAAATGTGATGATGATGTCATCATCACATTTTTTCAGGTATTTCTTTCTTTTGGGGTAGCGGGGTCCATGAAAAGTATGCCGAGTGGGTACTCATTGGATGCAGAATTTGATTCCGCATCCAATGAGCTCTCCTAATTGAAATTTGAGTAAAAATACGGGGATATATGTCAAAAATACAAACAAAAAAATAGTTTTTTTCTTTTCTTCCTCCAAAATTATTAAATATTATTTTATTGTTTTAACTATTATTTTATGAATTCTTTTTAGGAGGCCCATTTTAAGTTGAAATTTCCTCTAATGCACTGGTTTGAATGGTTCAGATCTAGAACAAATGAAGGACAAAGGTTGAAGACCCTCCCTGGATGCCATAGATACCTAGAATGTGATGCTTCGATAGTAACCCTATGTACCTGCAATCAACTTAAACACACAAACACATCAAAGCTGCCAAAATATGATCTACTAATCCATGTTAGTGACTAAGGAATCTAACAACAATAATGTGGGATGGAAATCATCTTTGTATTAATATTAAAATGGAGAAGTTTACAACCAACCAAGCCTTAGTATTGACATGCATCTCCATGAAACCAAGCACCCTCATCCCCATAAGCTCCGACTTTAGCTCTCTATTCTCTCCAATGTCCTGGGCCAAGTGATCAATCCAACAACATAACAATACCTTAAGATTTCTCTCCCTCAACCATAGATATGAGCTTTTATTTATAAGGCTCAATGGATAGGGATGGTTGAGAGTTTAGTGGATGAGGTGGCCTCTAAGATCCTATAATGAGGGATCTCAAGCTCAACTGACCCACAATGATAGGGATAAGGGAGGGCACGAGGCTCATGATCTAGAAGCCTCAAGAAACTTCTCTTTTTCCCTTTTTACCCAGGGTACTTCTTTTCTCCTTCAATGAAAAAGCGGTTCTGGTAAGAAAATCTTATGGACTAAGGGCCATAAGTGGTGGCACCACTTGTGGACAAGGTATAGCTAGTGCGAACAAGGTACCGCTCCTGGACAACTGGGAACGTGCGGTGCTGGTAATTTTCATGAAAGATTGAAAATTAGCATGGGTTTCCATTCCAAGTGCTGGGATTAGGGGAAAATAGGTATGTCAAAGGTCTTATCACATGGTGATGATAAAATTTTGGTATAATAGGATGCCCCCCAAAGCATGAGTCGTAGAGGGATACGATAAACGAGAGCTTTGAGAGAACAAGTCATTGCTACGAGGTGAAAATGTCGGCTTGATTGGAGCATGTTTTCAAGTAGGAATCTGTAGTACATCAGTATGTTCACTCATAGAAACAACCAACTCATGGCTGCAGACCAATACAAGGCAGATCCATGAGAGGAATAAACAAGCATGGCTACTAGAATATAGCGTAGATCCATGTGATAGAGGACTCAAACTTGGACATAGCTACCAAACGTACAATGTATATCTATGTCATACAAACACAAATTTGAGCATAGCCACGACCATACAAATGTGGATCCATGCTAGATATACAAAACTCCATCACAACATGGAGAAAGCAATGAACGCTTTAAACAAATGCCGAGGGACTTCATCTCGTCTTCCACAAAGTACGATTCTATCCATGTGATTACAATGATATGAAGTCGAAAATGGTAGAAACCACTCGATTACCAGCCAATGATGTGAAACGTTAACAAGTGCGAGGGATATCACCATTAATGTCAATAATTCCCAGGGTACCCTAGTACAATCTATTGAGTGCGAGTAGATGTCCTGATGTCGAAGACCCAGTTGATTCTATCGATCAAAGGTCAATGATGTGAACCTATATCGAGAGTGAGAGAATCTTTCATTAAGGCATACAGACCTCAAGGTACCAAATATTTTTTCTAAGACTATTTCCCGAATGATGAGTTGACGTCGACGAGAAAATTCTCGTCGAAGGAGGGCCATGATGAGTCCCACATCGATGACATGAAACTCAAAACATGGTGATATGGAAAGAAAGAACACATGATAATGAGGATTCCTTTGCTGAGAGAAATGAGGGTTGTATTGCTGCATTACGAGACTATGGGCTCCTGAAGTTCTTTCGGACCCAAATAATGGTGTCACATGAGCGGTTACTGGAACACATACTATGGATGTGGAATCCAGAGCAATAGTATTTCAAGGTGGGGGGCCATATTCTTGTTGAAATATTGTAACTTCAAAGAATATTCTATATGTATTTCTTTGTGGTCCCTGATGGTCCTACCGAGAAAACCACTTGTATTAATTTATACCTTGATGCTCCTAATCGGAAGAACTAATAAGAGTCATGAGGCAGTCCCCTCTAATTGTAAAGGTGGGTCATTAGCACCCCAGTGTGGTTACTTGAGCCTACATGTGTAACTCGAGCCTACATGACAGATGAGTTAACTTAAGTGAATGGATGAATATAAATAGAGGTGTAGTGCTCCTCATTTGGAACACACACACACTCTCACTTGTGTAGTGCATTAGTGGAGAAGAGAAGTAGCTGGAGAAGGAGGAGGATCAGGATTTGATCTCCTTGCTGGTTTTATATTTTATCTTTTTGGGACATCTATATTGAGGAATATTTTGCTGGGTTTTTCCCTTTAGGGTTTTCTTAGGATAAATCTTTGTGTTCCTTTTGTATGGTTGTGCTTGTCTATCTTTCAGTGATCCTGTTTATATGCTTTTGTTATGAAAATGAAATGAAATACTGATGTCTTAGCTAAGCATATGAAAATTTAACATGGGATCAGAGCCACCCCAAAAAGAAGACATTGTGCAGCTACAGAATCTAGGGCTTCTTGCTTTTTGGTTCTCTCTCCACAATCGATCAGCAAAAGAAGGCTAGGCTAACTCTCCATTGAAGGGCGCATCTTTCTGTCAAAGCAGAATTCGATTCCGAGCGTTTTCAATTTTCGGTGTGGGAGATTAGGGCTTCTTATAGAAGAAGAATTTTTGAGTGAGCCCAACATAGGATTTCTCTCCTCATAAAAATCTAAGTTTAGAGACCTAGATCAATATTTTTGGTTGGGTGAAACTCTAGGAAAGTCAAACCCTAGTTTGACCCAGAGCTAGAAAAACTCTAAATACTAAAACTGCTAAGTTTTGGTATATTCGATATATCCCAATATTGGCGAAGTTTCAGGAGCTGAAAATTTTCAATACCGAATATATAATCCTAATTAACACTGTGTACAAAATTCAGCCTCATATTCACTATATTATAGGTGATATGATCCCTCCGAGTTAGGGTTCCAGCCTCTTTCAGAGTTCATCCCTAAACAGGACACCTAGGGAAAATTACTATAGCTTGGGCTACAGACTTCCAAATGGAATTCCTAAACCTATTCCAAAAATAGAATAGAATATATTTTTTTTGGTCCAAATTTTAGAGCCTGAAGATGAAACAGTGACACGCGGCATGCCGTACAACTTCACTGTTCTGAATAGTCCTGTAACAGGTCACCTTGGGAAAATGATCATAAATCCCAATTGGTGAAACCCATTCTGATGAAAACTATGGTTTTGGATCAGGGATATGTGAGGTTACCTCAGTACAAAATTTAAAACATATAGGAGTAGTAACTTCGTAGATATCACAGAAACAATAACAGGAATTTATGCAAAAGAAATTGCAAAACTAGGGCTTCCTGTTCTGGGAGCTTCCCTCCACTGTTTTCAGAAAAGGAGTACATTGGAAAGCTCCATTTGAAGAGATCTATATTTATATCCAATCAGATCTAAAAGATTCCAAGTTTTGGAAATTAGGGTTTCTCTGACAAACCCTAGATCAGCCAGCTCCAGAAGCAGGACGGACACCTCAAATCGGTAAGATCTAATCTTTTGCCATTTGCATTTGAGGTTCTCATTTCAAAGTGATCTATCACATCAGCTTGATGATAAGCTTGGTGAAGTTGAAAACTTCCAAGCATGGAAGTATTTGATCCCTTTGAAGAAAATGAATTGGACACCTACATGAGTAGAAAGGTTCCAGTTATAGAGGGAGATGAGCCTCAAATCCTTACACAAGAAGAACTTGATCAAGGCCAAGAAGATCACTGTTGATTCCATCATGGATCAACTTGTACCACAAGTGTCTTCCCTAAAGACACCAAATATGTTTGATTCCTTGATCAAGCTATTTGAATATAAGAACATAATTCAGAAGATGGATTTGAGAAAACAGTTGAAGAATGTGAAGATCCAGAATGCATAACATCTTGAAGCGGTAGAAGAAGAAACAGAGAATGCAAAAGTGGTTATAGCCACCTTGAATGGCCTCCCATGATCATGGGATTCATTCATGCAAGGAATGTGTGCCAGAAGGAAGTGATTACTTTCAGTTGAATTTGGGAAGAAGAAGAAGCTCGTCTCATAAGAAGAGAAGAAGAAAGATGGGAGCAAATTGAAGATCAAGCTCTCACCATTCAAAGAAGATCCCTCAAGCAATGAGGAATATGAAGAACCCAATTCTTGAAGAACCTTTTATCCATCTTATCATTTGGATAAGAAATGACGATTTCATGAATGAAGAAGATGATGAAGGAGAATGATCAAGAAGGAGTCTACCCACAAAACAAACAAAAGATAAGTATTCAATTGTCATTTAATGATATTGTTTTGTTATGCATATTCGGTTGATGTGTTATGCATGATAGATTGTTTGCATTAATGACTGTATACTACTAATATGCATGTGATCGGTAAGTAGCTCATGGTGCTATAAATCTCTCCATTGCTACTTATCTAGAATGAAACCTCTTTGCATGACATATTGGATTAATGCACAATCTCAATGATGTCATCTAGAAAGTTTCCGTGAGATATGGATGAATATTGTATTGGCTAAACAGTTGCATGATGCATAAGAATTTGTCGTTATGCATATGTTTTATGAAATGGTTCTAACCATGCAATTGGTGCATTTGAATTGTAGGAAAGGTCTTGAACAACCTCCTACAAGAAAACAAGGATGAGACTTGTTCCGAAGAGTAAGTGATGACAATTCAATAAACATGAATCTGAAGCTCCCAGGGTCAGAGACACCATGACGAAAGAAAGAGATTCAGAGAGCGGTAGATCCACCTCGAAGGATGAAGACCACCATGGGTATAAGAGATAACTCAATATGAACTAAAATAATTCTATGATCAAAGAATAATAGTTGATCATGGGGAATGATGTATACGATATGATTTCGAGACATAAAGGGAAGTACGTAGTATATTCCATATGGATCTACAAGAACAAGTGTACAAAGCAAAGTTTCATGATTTGCCTCAGAAAGAATAGACTATGACATGACATACTCTATTGACAAGTATATATCAAGCATAGAGCCACCTGTACAGAATGAAGAGGGAACATGATACTCCACTTCAGGGGGAGTGACTACAGAAGATATCTAAGTTCGACATGGTATGACATGATGGACAACTTCCTGTTGGATCAAGACTTTACCAAGAGTAAAGAGGGTTCCAACCTTCAAGGTTGAATGCAGAAGACTAGGATATGTTGATGACCCGACAAGATGAACTCACGGAAGATGTTATGATGAAAGAATACTAGAATGATGTTTGGGATATGGTTCCCAAACCATAAGGAAAGAGTATAGTATCCTCCAAATGGATATGCAAAATAAAGCATGCAGCTAACGGAAGTATTGAGAAGTATAAAGCAAGATTTGTGGCCAGATTTTTCTCTTAGAAAGAGGGAATTGATTATGAAGAGACATTTGCCCCAGTAGCACGGTATACTTCAATTAGAGCTACCATGGCACTTGCATCCATGATGAAGTGGGACTTCCACCAGATGGATGTGAAAACAACTTTTCTAAATGGTGTGATCAAAGAAGAAGTATACATAGAACAACCACAAGGATTTGAACTTGAAGATAGACATACTCATGTATGCAAGTTGAAGAAGGAATTATATGGTCTTAAACAAGCTCCTCAAGCTTGGTATGAAAGAATAGATGTTTTCTTGTCGAGCATGGGCTTTACCAAAAGTAAAGTTGATCCTAACCTTTATCTCAAGGTTGTAGAAGATGAACTTGTCATCCTGTTATTATATGTGGATGACTTATCATTGACATGAAATGAGAAACAGGTCATGGAAAGCAAGAAGAAACTATCAAAAGGATTTGAGATGAAAGACCTTGGGTTAATGCATTATTTCCTAGGTCTGGAAGTATGTCGAATTTCAAAAGAAATATTTCTCAACCAGGGAAAGTATGCGCTAGAGATATTGAAGAGATTCAATATGTTGGAATGCAAAGTCATGGCCACACCCATGGACTCCATCCTGAAGCTGTTAGCTGATGACTCATCAGATTTACTGGATATGACTCATTATAGACAGATCATTGGGTCATTGATGTACTTAACAAATACCAGACCAGACATTTGTTTTGCTGTGAACACCTTAAGTCAATATCTTGTTCAACGAAGACAAGTTCACCTAGTAACTACAAAACATGTGATGAGATATCTGAAAGGGACTATAGACTTTGGTTTATATTATGATGGTAGCCATGAGTATAGATTGTATGGCTACATAGATGCAGATTGGCATGGAAGTATCTCAGACATGAAAAACACATTAGGTAGATGCTTTTGTTTGGGGTCTGATATGAGTTCATGGTTTAGCAGGAAACAGTCCATTGTTTCTCATAGCATGGCTGAAGCAGAATACAGAACAGATTGCTCTGCTAAGTTGTGAAGCCATATGGCTTTGAAAGCTGATATTAGGTCTCTTTGAACTGAAGATGGATACTACATTGATTCTATGTGATAACGAGAGTTGTGATAACAGAGAACCCTGTGTTCCGTCATAACACATAGAAATCCAGTATTTGTACATTCAAGATAAAGATGCAGATGATCATGTTTCAGTATTTACATACTGTAGATACAGATGATGGTGATTCAGTATTTCTATACTGAATATATAGATGATGATGATTTTAGTATTCCCATACTGAAGATATAGATGATGTTTCAGTATTTACATACTGTAGATGCAGATGATGGTGACCTGATGATGCTTTCAGTATTCCCATACTGAAGATATAGATGATGTTTTAGTATTTACATACTGTAGATGTAGATGATGGTGACCTGATGATGCTTCCAGTACTCAAATACTGGAGATACAGATGGTGATAGTTCAGTATTCACATACTGAAGATGTAGATGAAGATGGTTTAGATGATGATGCGCTGACAAAGCCTCTATCTCAGGTAAAGTTCGAACACTTTTGAGACAAGCTTGGTATGGTTCAGAAAGACCTTCCCCAAAAGGGGGAGTAGTGATGTTGTAGTGGGATTGTATCATCCATGAAAACTTTCCCTAAAGTGATCTGGAGACCTCGGTCTTCGAGAATGAAGAGGGATTGTATCATCCTGGGACATATGTCCAGAAGTGATCTGGAGACCTCGGTCTTTGAGAATGAAGTGGGATTGTATCATCCCTGGGCACTTTCCCTAAAGTGATCTGAAGACCTCAGTCTTCGAGAATGAAGAGGGATTGTATCATCCTGGAACATATGTCCAGAAGTGATCCAGTGACTTTGGTCATCGAGAATGTGGTAGGATTGTATCATCCTTGAACTTTGGTTCAGAATGGATCCAGTGTAACTTCGGTCATCGAGAATGTGGTAGGATTGTATCATCCTTGAACTTTGGTTCAGAACGGATCCGGTGTAACTTCGGTCATCGAGAATGTGGGAGGATTGTATCATCATTGAACTTCAGTTCAGAATGGATCCCATGTAACTTCGGTCATCGAGAATGTACCAGGATTGTATCATCCTTGAACTTCGATTTACAATGGATCCGGTGTAACTTCGGTCATCGAGAATGTCGCAGGATTGTATCATCCTTGAACTTCGGTTCAGAATGGATCCGGTGTGACTTCGATCATCGAGAATGTGGCAGGATTGTATCATCCTTGAACTTCGGTTTAGAATGGATCCGGTGTAACTTCGGTCATCGAGAATGTGGCAGGATTGTATCATCCTTGAACTTTGGTTCAGAATAGATCCAATGTAACTTCGGTCATCAAGAATGCGGTAGGATTGTATCATCCTTGAACTTCGGTTCATAATGGATCCGGTGTAACTTCGATCATCGAGAATGTGGCAGGATTGCATCATCCTTGAACCTTAGTTCAGAACGGATCCGGTGACCTCGGTTTTCTAGAATGTGATAGGATTGCATCATCCTTGGATTTTGAGTCCAAAAGAGATCCAAAGACTTCTTTGTCTTTGTACTGTGGGCTGCTGCTGCTGATGATGATGTTTCCTGATCGAAAGATCAAAGTGTGATGATGATGATGATGTTTATGATCGAAAGATCATAGTGTGATGACGATGATGATGTTTCTGATCGAAAGATCAGATGTTACTGATGATGATGATGTTCTCTGATCGAAAGATTAGAAGTTGCTGATGACGATGATGTTCTCTTATTAAAATATCAGAATATGATGATGATGCTGTTGCTGATGATGATGATGTTCTCTGATCGAAAGATCAAAATATGATGATGATGATGTTTATCTAATCCAAAGATCAAAAGTTGCTGATGATGATGCTGTTCTCTTATTGAAATATTAGAATATGATGATGATGATGTTGTTGTTGATGATGATGTTCTCTGATCGAAAGATCAGAATATGATGATGATGATGTTTCTCCGATCGAAAGATCAGAAGTTGCTGATGATGATGTTCTCTAATCGAAAGATCAGAATATGATGATGATGATGTTTTCTGATTGGAAGATCAAAAGTTGCTTATGATTATGATGTTGCTGCTGATAATGATGTTTTCTGATCGAAATATCAGAATGCGATGATGATGATGATGTTTCTGATCGAAAGATCAGAATGTGATGATGATGAGATCCTGATGATGATGATGTCGTATTATCAAAGTATGATGATGATGACGTACTGATCGAAAGATCAGAATATGATGATGAGTTGATGTTAGAGTATGATGATGTTCGGTTGATGATGTTTCTGATCGAAAGATCAGAGGCTGATGATAATGATGATTCTGATTGAAATATTAGAGTGTGATGATGATGATGTTTTGATGATGTTTCTGTTCGAAAGATCAGAGTATGATGATGATGTTGTTGCTGATCGAAAAGCCAAAGTGCTGAAGAAGTTGTTGCTGATCGAAAGGCCAAAGTACTGAAGAAGATGTTGCTGATCGAAAGGTCAAAGTGTTGAAGATGATGTTTCTAATCGAAAGGTCAAAGTGCTGAAGATGATGTTGCTGATCGAAAGGTCAAAGTGCTGAAGATGTTGCTGATCGAAAGGTCAAAGTGCTGAATATGTTGCTGATCTAAAGGTCAAAGTGCTGAAGATGTTGCTGTTGATTGAAGAATCAAGATGCTCAAGATGTTCCTGATCGAAGCGGTCAAAGTACTGATGATGCTGAAGACTAAAGATTGAATATGAAGACTACATGATGTTGAAAAGCTTCTAATGATTTATAGATGTATCACCCTGATGATGTTGATGATGTCCTCTATCTCTCTCCTATTATTGTTGTTGTTGATGTTGTTATAGAATACCCTTCTCGTTAAGGGGGAGTGTTGAAATATTGTATCTTCGAAGAATATTCTATATGTATTTCTTTGTGGTCCCCGATGGCCCTACCGAGAGAACCACTTGTATTACTTTGTACCCCGATGCTCCTAATCAGAAGAACTAATAAGAGTCATGAGGCAGTCCCCTCTAATTGTAAAGGTGGTTCATTAGCACCCCAGTGTGATTACTTGAGCCTACATGTGTAACTCGAGCCTACATGATTAACTCGAGCCTACATGCCAGATGAGTTAACTTAAGTGAACGGATGAATATAAATAGAGATGTAGTGCTCCTCATTTGGAACACACACACACTCTCACTTGTGTAGCGCATTAGTGGAGAAGAGAAATAGCTCGAGAAGGAGGAGGATCAGGCTTTGATCTCCTTACTAGTTTTATCTTTTATCTTTTTGGGACATCTATATTGAGGAAGCTTTTGCTTGGTTTTTCCCTTTAGGGTTTTCCCAGGATAAATCTTTGTGTTCATTTTGTATGGTTGTGCTTGTTTATCTTTCATTGATCCTGTTTATATGCTTTTGTTATGAAAATGAAATGAAATACTGATGTCTTAGCTAAGCATATGAAAATTTTACAATTCTTATAGTGGAAGTAGAGGACATCTACTTCTTGACTGGTCTCTTGAGACGGGGTGCCCCCATCTCACTGGCAGGTTCCCGTGGAGGGGATATCACCACTCGAGAGCTTATAGATCGTCACTGTGCTCCAGGGACAAGCACATCAGGGAAGAAAATCCCCATCAGAGTAGTTATAGATTGGCCCCTACGGACCGTCCTATTTACTATGCAGAGGGTGGATGGGAATCAGGGTGTGCATCAGGCTTCCAGGGCACACATGTTGTATGCCATAGAAGCCATGGCACCCGTTAATTAAGGGATGCCATGGACACTTATTTTTATGAGATTTTGAGCCCTTATCTCTTAAATGGGTACCTATTTTAATAGCTCCAAATCTCATAAAAATAGTTGTCCATGCTTATCTCTCAAATGGGTACCTATTTTTATATATCCAAATATCATAAAAATAGGTGTCTCGGCTTATCTCTAAAATGGGTACCTATTTTAATAGCTCCAAATCTCATAAAAATAGGTCTCCATGCTTATCTCTCAAATGGACACCTATTTTTATAGCTCCAAATCTCATAAAATAGGTGTCCATGCTTATCTCTAAAATGGGTACCTATATTTATTTCAACATCCCACACTAAATGCTACGAAAGATGCATGGTTAGAATTTTTATGATAATTTGATTTTGATATCAAACACATAAAAGGGAAAGAAAATAAAAGTGGTTGATTCACTTAGAAAAAAATTGCATGCAACAAATGCGGTAGGCATTAGAATATTCCAATCATATTTAAGGTAATAGATTGTTAATTTTGTTGTTGAAGATGAGAAATATGTGGAAATAAAAGATAAACTACAACAATTTTTTTGTAAAAGAGGTATGAAGGTTATCATTTGGAGGATGATGGACTCCTTACCTATAAAAGTAAAATGAATATTCAAAATGTGGTTTACTTGAGGAGAATTATTATGGATGAAATCCATAAAATGTCATATTCTAGTCACTTAAGATACCATAGAACACTTTCTACATATGGGAAACAATATCTTTGGATGGAAATGGAGAGGGATATTATTGAGTACATTTAAAAATGTATGAAATGTCAACAAGTGAAGGTTGAGCATAAACACCCAGCATGCTTATTACAACCATTACCAATTTTAGAATGGAAATGGTAAGTGATAACTATGGAATTTATTATAGGATTGCCAATGACAGCAAGGTTGCATGATTCCATCATGATTGTGGTGTATAAATTATCTAAGGAAGCAAACTATAACACCCCATATTTTGACTAGTCATGCCTACTACACTTTATTTTGTCTTATTTCTTTAGCTCGACTGAGTGAGATTTATTTATTACATAATGGATCGAGATTGTAATGTTACTAGGTTTATTTATGATGTTACTATGCTTATGGCGCCATCATGATTATTATGTTGCTATGTTTATGTGGTTACAACATTGTGAGTATCATGGGATTCCTTTCTTTGACGATGAGAGTATGTTTAAATGTTTTCATTAATAAAATGTGAAATATATGATGTGGTACATGGATACCATGTTACGATGTGACGAATTGAATTATTACATGCCATGTGTACTTGTGATGAATTAAATTATTACATGAAAGAGTGATGAGGATAATGATGTTGATCAATTGATTATTTAGTGGAATTACTTGTTATACATGTGTATTTGTGAAGTACTAACCCATAGGACATTGGATTTAACTGATAGTTGAATACTTGATATGATATGTGGAACAATAACTTGTTATGCAATAAACTTTAGCAACCATAAATGATGATACGATGACACAATACAATAATCCTGATAGCAGGAGAGTATGCATTAATGGGGTATAGACCTAGTATGTTGAGAGGGATGGATGTATTTCCCACCCTAGGTTACTATGATACCCAGGGTCATGGGAGGGTCGTGCTAAGACACGCTCCCCATGTTGTTGTGATGATGATCGTCGGATGCCTGCTAGGAGAGTCTTGGTCCACTATACAACTGGTGATACCAATCTCAGGTTCTTTCTGTGGTCAGATCGGTGAAGTTGACGTAACATTTGTTACTAGTAGAGGAAGGATAGGGAGGATGTGGATGTAGGTTAATATGGGAGGATGTGTTAGTTAGTATTGTTGAGGGTTGGGTATTTCCTGATACCAAGTTAGTGGTAGTAGGTACCCATATTGTTTGACTGGTTGAGTTGATAAGAACATCAAGATAAATTATAAAATCATAAAATGGAGCAATTATTCAATAACTGAGAATATTAAAGTAATTATATTATATATGTATACTTGTTCTGTTTGTGTGAGGGATTATTAGTATTAGTTAGCATTTATGCGTAGGAAGGACGATGTATTTTTATACTACATGTTCAACCTGTGCATGTACTGGCCATGCATGCACACATTGCACATGCATGCTAGTATCGATATACAAATACTTGACATGTTAAATAATTGTATAAGTTTGAGAATAACTAAGATAATTGTGCATTGATCCCATATAGATAATGAACATTAAAGTTATTAATCATATATTAACATTTGAATAAGTAATTTACTAAATGTTGTCGATTAGGATTGTCATGAATAAATATAAATATTGTTTCATATACGGCAACAAAATTATTTTATTTAATTGTTTACATGATTGTTTAAAACCCTCAAGAGTGCTTTGTTTATGAATACAAGAATAATGTGTTGATACTAAGGTACTTGTCAATTAAACAAATAATTATTGTTATTAATTATTAATCACTAATTATTATTAGTATTATTACAATTATTATTATTTAATTAATATTTATATTGATAATTGTCCTTTAGTATAAAGCATAGAGGATTAACAAAATAATTATATGAATTAATTATTTAAGTAATTATTGATAAGATTAACTGAGGTATTTCATGGAAAGTTAGAAAGGATATTTAATTATTTACCAAACAAGATAAGATAGGATTGCATTAAAATAATAATTGTCATTAATTATTAGTAGGTGAGACATTGGATCCAGATTGGATAACATAATTAATACACCCACCACTACCAACCCAAAAGGTCAATAATAATAACTATTAAATTATTATATTACCCAGACATATTTAATGTTTAAAATGGTCAATGGGACTAATTATAAACCCCCTCTCTCGTGAAGACCCAAAATGAATATATCAAGAATTATCAACGAATGAGCATTCAACTCACTCAATTAAATTTGAATGACCTTAATGGCATTTAACTGCCATCAAATCCCACATTTTCCCAAAACATTTAATCACTTTCAAGTTTTAAAATTTCAAGTCATAATAAAATTATATATATATATATATAATTTTATTATGACTTGAA